>VZSZ01011436.1:254066-289910 GCA_013398815.1 Ibidorhyncha struthersii | reverse complement strand
AGGGCAGAGAAAACTGCCACTTCCAATCTAAAATTTCTCTTAATTTTGGATTGATTTTTGATTGTTCTTGATCACAACAACTTATTCCTAGCTTTCATTCTTTATCGGGCTACAAACGGGAAGATGCCTATCCCTGGTCCATTTAGCACACCAAAACCTTACAGCGGTAGCCTTGCTAATGAGGTGACAAGCTTTAAAGAAAAAGAATCTTAGAAAAGCTGGACAATCATATACCATTTCATTCTTAGAAGCATTCAATAAGACTGAAGAATCCCACAAAATTTTGACCAATTTTTCCAGTAAGCCTTGGAATAATATGTGAAACTGAATCCATAGGTAAATCTCAGCCAAAAATTTGTCTCATACTTAAACTTTTGCTGATAAACAAGGATGCTAAAAGATGTTTCTAAGAATCCTGAGATTCAAGGGGGGCAATTTCTCTCCTCATTCACTTCTAGCAATATCCAGACTCAAACACCTTTCTTTATAAGCACTACTATTTGCCTCAGGCTATTTATTATTCAGGGCTTCAACACTGTCTCCTTTTGAAGTCAGCACGAGTTTTGCCATGGCCTTCAGAGGAGCCAGGTTTCGCTCAGCAGGAGAGTGAAAACAACAAAATAAAGCATATGATCAAGGCTGTGGGTAATTCTGGGACTGGGAACTGGAACCCCTTTCATTAGTCTTATTTCAGCTTCTATGTATTTGAATACAACTGATAGCATTCTTTTGATTTAAAGCAATTTGGCTATAATCCGTTCAGCACTTAATCCCCTGTTTTTAACCATTCTTGTATTTTTTTCTGCGAGCTACCTTGATTTTTTTTACCTAAGGGAAACATTACTAAAACTTAGAAATATTGTCAAAAAAATTTACAGATAGTATTTTTCATAAATAAAATATATATGCTCACCAATATTAGAAATAAAGAATCTGCATAATTTTTCTGTAGAACTGATGAAGAGAGTGGTCCCAACTAGGCTTAGGTATATAGAAGATATTGAATAATATCTGACTGTACTATAGATACAAAATCAGCAAGTAGAACTGAATGTCTAAGCAAGAGACCTGGAATAGCTTGATTGACACTGTTAGTCACAGTCATTAATTTGTGTTGGAAGCTATTTTTAATGTAATATTTCTTTAAGAAATTAGATGTTGTTATCAATAATTTTCTTAACAGTTTATATTAAAAAAAAGGAATGCATAAAAGCAATGTCTTTTTCTCTTTATCTAATTTTCTGAGTGCCAAGTTTAAGTCAACAAGGTGAAAGCAAAATCTTGAGTTCTGCAGAATAAAAGTACATGTATGATCAATTGGATAGTGCTGTGGAAGGAAAGATCTATTCCACTTACTCTATGATGTTGGAAAGTGTTCGAACTTTCTTTTCTATATAAAATATGCATGTACATGTAGAAGACCAAGTTTTGACAGCATAGAATGAAGGCGCACAGTAAGTCAAAGACATGGTTTTAATAAAGACTGGAGGGCTCTGCTGACCACTTCTGAAACAAACACCTGACTGCTGCATCTCACATTTATGCCATTGTAATCAAAATGTTAAAGACTTTTATTAGGTAGTTCATTTTTACGAAGTATTTTGAATAACTAATGTAAGCATTATTTTCTTCTTTAGAAATAGAGAAAATGGTGTTCTGCAAACACCTATAATCCAAAGTATTCTCAAAAAACCCACAGAGCACAGTACCTGAACTACTGAATGCAGTGGTAGTTAAAAATATGAGACTGCAATCGCACTTTGGGGTTTAGGAGTGTCGAAGAATTAGTTTCAACAGTACAAGTTCTGAAGGAAGTCCTGAAATAAACTTATTCTCCTAGGACTAAAGGAAACTCTGAAGTGACTTGAGTTTTATAAATTATGAAAGTTATTGCTACAGCTAATTGAATCATTCTCTAACAAAGAAAAGAACGTAGAGCAAAAAGTCAAAAAGTTCATTTCCATATTTGAGAAGAGAAGGGTATGAACTAATTAAGCAAACTTTCTTGGCCTGGCTAAACAGTAGAAATTGCAGCTGTACCAATTTCTTCACCATTCTCTCCTCTCTCGGAAGGCCAAGCCCCAGAGTTCTACTGACAAAAGCACTGCAGAAGAAGACCCCAGGTGGGGTGGGAACTGGAGAGAGGTATAAAGAGAAACATAATGGCTTAGCAGAGACACAAATAGGATGGGTTCTTGTACTTGAAATTGACCACATTTTAATTTTTTACCAAAAATTCATGTTTCATTTTCTTCCCCCACTGATTATAGTTACCATTATGAGCAAGATTAATCTCATAAATCCTACTACGGAGAGATTACTGGGCAGTTTATAAGACTACAGACTATAAGGAGATTTGTTCCTTCATGGCATCTATGAACCAGAAAATGGAAGGTACAAGGACTGTCTGTGAGGAAAGTATGGCTACCAAAGCATCTATTTAACAATGAAAAATACTGCCACAAAAATATTCCAGAGTGTCTCATGTTTGCCTTGTGTTCTTATGGGTATCAACGGGATTTGGAACTAGCAGGTATCCTGACTGTTCTGTCCTGTCTTATCTTGTCATAGCAGTTGTTATTTCCTTCTGATGTACAGCAAAATTTTGCTTCAAATGTTTTCTTCTGTGAATTCAGTGTATTAAAGCATGCTAAACATTATGAATTCTCTGCAGGCTGGCAAAGTATCTTAACCTAATTTATAACAAAGTTTGGAAATTATAAAAAATGCGAATTTGAAGGCAAATTAGGAGAACAAATACTACTTTTTAGAAGGTAACAGTTCAGCTGCCTCTTTTCTGCATTAGCTTCCAATGTAATTTCCATGGGTGTCTGTCCTTCAGAGCTCTTTTATATCACGGCTACCATGTAATCACAATTAATAATCACTGGTTGGTCAGTGGGCATCAAGTCAAGTGTTGTACATCTCTCACAACCCATGGAAGATGATCATACTTCCTATTCCTATCTGTGGCAATTAATTATTAGAGATCCTGATATGCAAACACCAAACAAAAGAATTATTCATAGAATTGCAACCTGTTGTAGGTGACCCTGCTCTGGCAGGGGGGTTGGACTAGATGATCTCCAGAGGTCCCTTCCAACCCTGACTATTCTGTGATTCTGTGATTCTGTGATCATAGAATCATAGAATTGTCTAGGTTGGAAGAGACCCTTGGGATCGTCGAGTCCAACCATCTACCCTACTCTACAAAGTTCTCCCCTACACCATATCCGCCAACACCACATCTAAACGTCTCTTAAACACATCCAGGGATGGTGACTCAACCACCTCCCTGGGCAGTCTATTCCAATGCCCAACCACCCTTTCTGTGAAAAATCCTTTCCTAATGTTCAGTCTAAACCTACCCTGTTGGAGCTTGAAGCCATTCCCTCTTGTTCTGTCATTAATTACCTGTGAGAAGAGACCAGCACCAACCTCTCTACAGTGTCCTTTCAAATAGTTGTAGAGTGTGATGAGGTCTCCCCTCAGCCTTCTCTTCCTCAAACTAAACAGTCCCAGCTCCTTCAACCGCTCTTCATATGATTTGTCTGCTAGGCCCTTCACCAGTTTCGTTGCCCTCCTCTGCACTCGCTCCAGCACCTCGATATCTCTCTTGTATTGCGGTGCCCAAAACTGGACACAATACTCGAGGTGTGGCCTCACCAGTGCTGAGTACAGGGGCACAATCACCTCCCTACTTCTGCTGGCCACGCTATTTCTAATACAAGCCAGGATGCCGTTGGCTTTCTTGGCCACCTGGGCACACTGCCGGCTCATATTCAGCCGCTTGTCAATTAGAACCCCCAGGTCTCTTTCTGCCAGGCAGCTTTCCAGCCACACCTCCCCAAGCCTGTAGCGCTGCATGGGGTTATTGTGGCCCAAGTGCAGAACCTGGCACTTGCCCTTGTTGAAACTCATACCATTGATGTTGGCCCAGTGATCCAACCTATCTAAGTATCTCTGTAGAGCTTCCCTGTCCTCCTGGGAATCAACACTCCTGCTTAACTTGGTGTCATCTGCAAACTTGCTGATGATACACCCTATGTCCTTATTAAGATCATCAATAAAGACGTTGAACAGAAATGGTCCCAACACTGAGCCCTGAGGCACACCACTTGTGACCGGCCGCCAGCTGGATTTAAATCCATTGAGCACCACTCTTTGGGACCTTCCAGTCAGCCAATGCTTGATCCAGCGAATCGTATGCTCATTCAGGCCGTGTGAAGCCAGTTTTTCCACAAGAATTGTATGGGGGACAGTACCGAATGCTTTTTGAAAGTCCAGGTATACAATATCAACAGCCTTTCCCTCATCCAATATTCTGGTAATCTTGTCATAGAAGGAGATCAATCTTGTCATAGAAGGAGATCATCTTGTCATAGAAGGAGATTCCTCCATCAAAAAAAAAATAAAATCATTATGTAGGAAACTATATATTTCTTTCCAATACTGATAATTCTTAGATGGTATTACTCCAATTCTTACAGTTAAAATCAGCAAGCACTCTCACTGTCGTTCATTCCGCTAAACCTTTACTGTTTTCATAAAACGCACTTACTAGAAATAACTCTTCGTTTATTCATTAAGGCCAATGCAGTATACAAATTGATTTTGGTGTCCACTTTAACTAAGGGCCTTCAAAACACAGAGGCCTTTGACATAATATCCAGGATAAAAAACAGCATTTGAAATAAACAGAATGACTACATAAAAATATACCCATTTGTCATTTCTGAAGTGTTTTCTTTTTTTTTTAATGATGTTTCTAAATGCTCTTTTTCTCAGGTGATATTTTATCTACATATAAATGTGCCCAATGGATACACTTATATGTAAAGAGCACTAAAGTTATATCTTTTCTGCTTATTTAAAAGAAACACATGAAGGAAAAAATATAGTTAGTGATAGGACATTAAAAAAAAAAAAATGCTGTCCAGATTAATGGTAACTCAATAATGACAAATGTATTTTTGTTCTTCCATTCCCCCAAAACGTATCTGGTATGGTTTGAAACATTTCAGTTCTGATAATTTAGTGCCTTTTTAGTTAGCATTTTTCTAACAAAATGATAGGGTTTAAATATCAGACTGAAGACATCTTCTTTTTTAATTAAAAAAAAACCCTGCTTAACACATCACAAAACTATTGGAACTGCAGTTCTACTATGTGCTGGCTTTCTTTGTGTGGGCTGTGACCAGTAGTACTAACTTTATCATCTTTCGTGGCCAGATCCAGTGGGATCACCGGTAACATCTTGCTTGAGAGGAAAGTGAAAACAAAAAAAAAAATACACTTTGGCATATTTGCTTTTTCAAGTTACTTCTCAGAAGCAATACAAAAGTGATTATCAGTTACCTAATTATGAGGGATACCCACAGAATAAAGACAATCATTAAACAAATCTAATTATCTTTACACAAAGCTTTCAGAAATGTTCTCTGATTAACTGTTTATTTACAACACAGATCCATTTCTTTGTAACAATAACTGAAATGTTTATCAGGAAAATTGATACAAAGCCCTATTGACTTCCAAATATTTTTTGTTTTGTTCTGTTTTTTAAAAGAATTAGAAAATTGAAAATTAGTAATATCAGTGTCTTTGACTCACACTCTTAGTAGCATCTCTTTGTGACACTGGCTTTCCTTCAGTGAATTCTTCTTTAAAACATTATCACATGGAAATTATGAGTAGTCATATGGTGCTGAGATACAACCGTGTTTCCTTCCCATATTCCAATTAGGAACCCCTCTTTGTTCTTGTGTAATATATGAAATACTGATAACAATACTTTATCTCTTCATTGAAGAACTATAAATGAAATTGTTATCATATGAACTGACAAATCAATGCTTTTTTCGTCATTACTTAGATGATGCATGTTCCATTTATATTTCGAAGGAATAATTATCTTTAAAGAACACATTGATGAAAGTAGAACTATTTTTTTCTGTAAAGTTGTTAATTTTTTTTCAAGAATTGAAGATGAATGTAAAGTATGTGCTAGTTTAATTTTGTAGACCTCCCTTGTAGCCCATTAAACCATTTCAATATAAAGAGATGGAAATTTACTGATGATCTTCAGATTATGGCAATAAGCAAATAGTTATGGGAAGTTTTCTAAGGAAATCATGCAGAAGTCAGTCTGAAAGACAATATCCTCTGAATGTCATGTTGCAGTAACTTTTCAGTTTGCTCAGTAAAAGCTAGGCTCAAACCAGTAGTTCAAACTATAAAAAAGCAGTCCTGAACAAACTGCTGTAACTTCCAGTGGTAACTTCAGAGGATGACAAATTCTTAAAAGGATAACAGAAGATAGAAATAATTTAATGGGTTTCTAGGCTTTCTGGAATTCACACTAATTATATCTGATCTTTTTATAACAAAGGAGAAACAGGTGTGGTTTTTTTTTTAAATGAAATGTGCCAGTGACTTTGAATATTTACGGAATATTTCAAGAAGGGAAAAATTATAAGCCAGCCACTATTTTTCTTGAGGTTTTGTTTCAAACCTGTCTTCCTAGTATGGAAAACAGGAATTTAGACACTTCTAAACACTTACAGATGGACTTAATCTATTTAGTCTACCATCTTAGAGGATGGTCTCACTTTACTGCACAAAAAAAAAAACAAAACAAAAAAATGAGGTAATCTTAAACTCTCAGACTAGGTCTGGGTATGTGCCAAGATGAAGTACAGCCAAAACCTTTATTACAGGATAAATTTTTACACATAGAGGTGTCCAAAAGAGAAGTTTGATATTCCGAGAATCATCAGCATCTGTCCTATGTATTTTTTCGTGCACATTTTGTTTGTGGCGGTGGTGTCCCATTAATTCATAATGCAGTATTAAAAAAAAAAAAAAAAAGTTGTGGTTCATGTGCTATTCTTCTCATTAGAGCATGAATATCCATGGAAATACCACACATCATCAAATATTTCTGCTCTTTTCCTTCTTCCTTCAGGCCATACTTTGCATTATCATCCAGATGATTGTTTGGAAAGTTGTAATATGGATTTCATCTCAGTCTGATTGACTAAACCCCAGCTCATATGGCACTATTTCCTAGAGCCAGGATTTAATCAGAGTGACTTGATAAATGTCTACTTCAGAAGTTTTTGCCCATGAGAAATGTTTTGCACTGATAACAAGACCGTTTCATATTTATTTGCACAACCAAATGAATTGTATTGATTAGCAACACTTAATACCTATTCAAGCAATTATTTCAGTGGATGTTTTAATTTTCTAATTTTAAATTTTTTCTATTTGAATACTCAAGTCAATCGTCAAGCTTATTGGCAATACATATTATTTTTGGCCACAGCTTAGAATACTGAACTACTTAAAGAGGTGCTACCTCTTGGGATTGAGGTTGGTATCACCAGCTTTCTAATAAATATTCAACCACAGAAACAAAACATTTTCTCAAACCTGCAGAGTTCCTGTTGTGCTGAATGTTTCATATAAATATGGCTGAACATACTAAAACTTTATCATGCTGAATATTATTAAAGAATTCAATTTACATCTGAACTATAACTTCTTCAATATGCTTTTCTAGCTGCTTTGGTTCATTTATTCCATCAATTAGAAGACACAATATTCGACATGCCAGTTTAAGTAATTTCAGCACATAAGGCAAATGTAAATCAAGTTAATTACGTCACAAAGACTCTAAACCCAGGACTTCATCATCTTTGACCAGTTAAGTGGTGACTCCAAAAGTAAGCCATGGATATGCATGTTTCATCAAAAACTAAAACCAAACTGGTATCAGTCAAACATAACACTCAGTGCCGCTGGCATGAAACTAAACACTTTGGGGGGCAATTTACAATAGCAACACATGAAACAAACTCTTAGACTTACAAAACTTAAAAAATTGTGCTCACCCACTAAATTGCCAATAATTAAAAGAAGAAAAAATAACTACATTAGAAAAACTTCTAAACCCTCCCATGGTTTTATATATTATTTGTCACATCCCAGAATAGGTACCAATCTCTGAATACTTATGCATTTTGGGATACTCTCAATTTGTCATTTAAAGTTAATTCTGTGTTGCACAGTTCTATTTTGCTGTGTTCCGATGCTTGTACAGGCATGGGAATGTAAAACTCCTACCAGCAAAGCGTCCTAAATCACAGAATCATAGACTCGTCAAACTTTTTGGGTTGGGACGGACCTTTAAAGTCCATACAGTCAACACTCACTGCCATGAGCAGGGACACCTTTGATTGGATCAGGTTGCTCAGAGCCCTGTCTAACCTGACCTTGAATGTCTCCAGGGAAGTGGAATCTACCACCTTTATGGGCAACCTGGGCCAGGGTTTCACCAACCTCAGCGTAAAAACTTTCTTCCATATATCTAGCCTAAATCTGCCCTCTTTCACAGAATCACAGAATCACAGAATAGTCAGGGTTGGAAGGGACCTCTGGAGATCATCTAGTCCAACCCCCCCGCCAGAGCAGGGTCACCTACAACAGGTTGCACAGGACAGCGTCCAGGCGGGTTTGGAATGTCTCCAGAGTGGGAGACTCCACAACCTCTCTGGGCAGCCTGTTCCAGTGCTCCACCACCCTCAAAGTAAAGAAGTTCCTCCTCATGTTAAGATGGAACTTCCTATGTTCAAGTTTGTGCCCATTACCCCTCGTCCTATCAATGGGCACCACTGAAAAAAAGCTGCTCCAGTCCCCCTGGCATCCACCCTTCAGGTATTTGAAAGCATTAACAAGATCCCCCCTCAATCTTCTTTTCTCCAGACTAAAGAGACCCAAATCCCTCAGCCTCTCCTCATATGAAAGATGTTCCAATCCCCTAATCATCTTTGTAGCCCTTTGCTGGACCCTCTCCAGCAGATCCCTGTCCTTCTTGAACTGGGGAGCCCAGAACTGGACGCAGTATTCCAGATGCGGCCTCACCAGGGCAGAGTAGAGGGGGAGGATGACCTCCCTCGACCTGCTGGCCACACTCCTTTTGATGCACCCCAGGATGCCATTGGCCCTCTTGGCCGCCAGGGCACATTGCTGGCTCATGGTCATCCTGTTGTCCACCAGGACTCCCAGGTCCCTTTCCACAGAGCTGCTCTCCAGGAGGTCGGCCCCCAACCTGTACTGATGCATGGGGTTATTCCTCCCCAGATGCAGTACCCTACATTTACCCTTGTTGAATTTCATTAAGTTCCTCTCTGCCCAACTCTCCAGCCTATCCAGGTCACGCTGTAAGGCAGCACAGCCCTCTGGCCTATCAGCCACTCCTCCCAGTTTAGTGTCATCAGCAAACTTGCTGATGGTACACTCCTTCCCTTCGTCCAGATCATCGATGAATATATTGAACAGGACTGGACCCAGTACTGACCCTTGAGTTTAAAACCGTTCCCCCTCGTCCTGTCACTCCACTCCCTGATCAAGAGTCCCTCCCCATCTTTCCTGTAGCCCCTTCAGGTACTGGAAGGGGCTACAAGTTCTCCCTGGAACCTTCTCTTCTCCAGGCCGAGCAACCCCATCTGTCTCAGCCTGTCCTCATAGGAGAGGTGCTCCAGCCCTCCGATCATTTTTGTGGCCCAGGTAAATCCAAGGCCACAGTGTCATTCTGCTGCCTTTCCTTCAATAACGCTATAGTAATGTTCTTACAAGAGCAGAAAAGGTTTGAACACGGTAGGATGAGAGGGCATTTTCCCTGAGTACTCAGGAGTGATGGCATGAGAGAAAAGTAGATTTTCTGAACTGCTTGTAGTGTAATGTAAAACCTTATTTTTAGTGAATCCCCAACATTGTCAACAATGTTGTACTAAGCTGATTTTGTAGTAATGTCCGACTAGACCAGCAGCAGAGTGGATGTCTCGTTCACTGGTGGGTAGTCATGGCAACACAAAGCTGACTCACACTAAGGACTACATAGAGCAATAGTGACAAAGCTGATATCACAGTCCTCAACCACTGCACGGCAACTTCTGATTTGGACTGGTGCAGGTTATGGAAATGGTGTACCACACAGCAGCAGTATGCACCTGGATCTGTGACTTGGGATCTTTCAGAAACAGGGGCCATGATGGGCATAAACATTACTGGCTGTACATGGATACACCAAACATACCAAATAATTCTGTGTGCAGAAGGCAGCTGAGCAGAAGCAAGCATTCCCGTCCTCTGAAAAAGTCTTTTGGCTGTTAGGCAATGCATGCCATTGTTTCTTTTTATTTTGTAGAAAGATAGGCTTCTTTTTTTTTGTTTTAGAACCCAAGAAAAGGTATTAATATAATTGCTACCATAATATTTCTCCTTTGCCTTTTTATTAGTCACAAAATCAAATTCTACAGCTGCATGAATCATAGAATCACAGAATCGTCTAGGTTGGAAGGGACCTTTAAGATCATCAAGTCCAACCATTAACCTAACACTGCCAACACCACCACTAAACCATGTCCCTCAGCACCACATCTATACATTCTCTAGACCCCTCACCAGTTTCGTTGCCCTTCTCTGGACACATTCCAGAATCTCAGTGTCTTTCTTGTAGTGAGGGGCCCAAAACTGAACACTACTTGAGGTGCCAAGTACAGGGGGACGACCACTTCTTTAGTCCTTCTGTCCATGCTATTCCTGATACAAACTGTGTTCAGCATAAGTCTTATGAGGAGCAGCTGAGGGAACTAGGGGTGTTGAGCTTGGCGAAAAGGAGGCTGAGGGGAGACCTTCAAGCTCTCTACAGCTCCCTGAAAAAAGAGTGTAGCCAGGTGGGGGTCGGTCTCTGCTCCCAAGGAACAGGCGATAGGACAAGAGGAAATGGCCTCAAATTGAGCCGGAAGAGGTTTAGATTGGAGATTAGGAGAAATTTCTTCATCGAAAGGGTTGTCGAGCATTGGAACAGGCTGCCCAGGGAAGTGGTGGAATTGCCATCCCTGGAGGTATTTAGAAGACAGGTAGACGTGGTGCTGAGGGACATGGTTTAGTGGTAACTTGGCAGTATTAAGTTAATGGTTGGACTTGGTGATCATAAAGGTCTCTTCCAACTGAAATGATTTTGTGATTCTGTGGTTCTAAAGAGGGAATGAGAAAGGCAGCCAGATGGCCATGGCACTTACTGGTCAGGGCAATTGGATGGGGTAGAGGAGATTTAGCTTCTGGAATTATTCCTCTCTTCTGTATGGATGACAGTTACTTTTGAAAGGACCCCAGTCCTTTCACTGAGTGTTTGCTGAGCTTTGTGGCTGCTTATCCAGTATGAAACTGCCATAACTCTCTTGGGGACAGGTAAAGACGGTGACACATCACTCTTGACTCAGCACAGTGTTGGCCTAAGATAGTCACTCCACCTTCCTTGCCTGCCAGAATAGATTTTATTCTATTCTGTATGAGCACGAACAGAGGTCTGGGGTGTCTCTGGGGTGGAAAGAGTCCTGTTGTCTGCAAGACATTTAAGTCATACTTTGATGTAACAGGATAACATACACCATATGGAGCTTTACAAGAGCTCCTTCACCCCTTATTCATTATATGTATTGATATTTTTGCACACTAAAATACATTAAGGAGAAACACTCCACCTTCTTATGTAATCCTGGAGTGGGGAAAGCCAAAATTATATTATCTTTATGTTGCAGGTATTTCAATCAATTTAAATTTAATGTGTGACACGTAGCCTAAATTAGATGGTTCTACCACAGAACAGCGACATTTCAATCCTATGCTCTCTACTGAGGAGGCTTTCCAGTAAATTAAAAGTTTCAAAAAGCAAACAGAAGGATAAAACAAGTGATTCCTGCCTGAGAGTAGGAAATCATTAATTCCTGCTATTGGGCTACATCCCCCAAAGCCCCTTAAATTGCGTTGTATACTGTTATGCAGCGGTTTCGTATCTGTGCCTTGGCAATAGCCTTTGTTGCATGATTCAGGTGATTATGTTGCTACTTTTGGATCTCATTATCATTTGGGTAATCTTTACCATTTCTAGCTTGTTTCCATTTCTTCCATCATAGTAAATTATTAATAATCCCCTCTGTGTCTTCATTAAATGGCTTCTATTCAAATTGGCCTCTGTAGGTTAATGAGGGCTCTAAATATGCTTCAAATGGACCCAGAGTTCATAGGTTGTTGATTTATTATTTTCCTGTGACAGAACACTGCACTAAAAGCTATTTCCTTTCATTTATCTGATGTACTATGTTCACAGTCATTATGCAAAATACAGCAAGATGTATTCTCTGAAATTAGAGGTATTTCTTCATTTCCAACTATGCATGAATGTGCACATGTATTAAGAACACTATGGGATTCATTTTGAAGGTCTTAGAATCATGATGTATAGTGGTGAAACTGTCTGCAATCCCATAAGCTATTATTTCCATTGGAGATAATGGCTTATGGCCATGAAAACTCTTGGGACCAAACTGACTATGGGAGTGAAATTTAAATTGTGCCACGATGGCATATGTTGCGCCTAGATGTCTGCACATCTTCAATAGACTAGACGAAAAGATTATTAAGTAATTCAACAGTGAATAAAGTAGAAGTCTGCCAAAGCTTCTCTCTGCATTCATTGCTTAAGACAGAATCAATCAATAACATATTCTCAGTTTTTAATATTTATATTGGAATCTTTCTGAAAATAAGGTGTGGGCATCATTTCCCTTCGGAAGTATGATACAATTAAGGAGCTGAGATCGAAAGAAAAGTTTCCTGAAATCTTAGGTAATTTAATTATACTATGCCATGGTTTTAACCGAACTTTTCTACATTTATCAGACCATTCTTTACGTTTTGGTTATATTATTTGGATTTCCAATTATTAATTTCCTTATCTTGATGAAATAAACATGTAACTGTAGCTTCTAGAGCCACCCATCTCCTCCCTTTCTGAAATTCTTCTAGAAACTTTCCTATGTAAAAAATTAATATCTGTTTGGAGCAGCTTCAAGGCATTATGTACTGTCCTTGATAGGTTTTTTTCCTGTCCAATATGAGTGAGATTTTTACATTTAGCTCTTGTTCTGTGAGATGATCTATGAAAGTAACTGTTTGTATCTACTTATATCCTTTCAGTAACCAAAGGGACTAGTGTTCTGAGAAAATAGGTCAAAAATAGGTCATTGAGAGGTCACTGACATAAAAATGGAACTATTTAATGTTCCTGTTATACCTTTTCAGGGCATTCAGTGTCTCCCTGCGTGTTTTAGGTATACCCTAAATACTCTGAAATCATAGCTGCTGCTATGTGTTGGCAGAGTTGGCTGAGAGGATTGTTTGGTTTTTTATTTGGGGGGGTAGTTAGTTTTTTTAGAGCCCACTGGTGTCCCAGCCTTAGTGATTACTCTACTTAAAACCACAGCATGAACTCCTTTTTCATATGTATCCTGATAACCTCACATGAACTTTTTGGCACAAGTCATTCAAACCAATATATTTTGTTCTACTGCTAAAGCAGAGGGTCTACATACATTTTATGTGCTTATGCGTTCAGTTCTTAAATCACTTAAGAACTTAGATGGAATGTTGTCTCAATGTCTGCATCTCAAATAACTTTCTCTGAGTATGCTTTTTCTCCAACACTCAGTGGAAAGAAGCCCAACTGTAGCAGAATAGCATAATCCTGTACAGGATTTCTAGATGTCTTCAGAGTAATAACAGCATATAAGGCTTGAGATTTACAAGCTGTGAGCTGTATCGTGGCAGAAGGTTTTCCCTGTACACAAAGAATTTCCTTCTCCTCCTCTTTTTTTCCTTTGCTTCATAATTTTCTTCTCAATTATCCTTTGCTCCTAGAACAGCCACCCAATCCTTCTGTGCCAAGTGACCTTAGTTTATTCTGGATCTCTCTTCTTCTCGCTGCATTTCTTTTCACTGATGGCCTTGCCTCAATATCTGTGGCATGGGCTCGAGTATTCTGCACGTCATATTTAGGGACATTTTCTTTGCCAGAATTCAGTGTATACGCTTCTCACTAGTGCTAACTAGAAATAACCTTCCAGAAGAGGGAAACAAATTTTTAGACCAAGAAAAAAAAAGAAAAGAAAAAGAAAAGAAAAAGAAAAGAAAAAGAAAAAAATTTAAGAAGGACACGTATCAAGGAAAATAGGAAATTGATAGGCGTACTTCTTCTAGAATACATGTTGATGCTAAATAAGCTAAATTATAGATGGAAAATAAAATTAATGTATGCATAAGAGTGTTATTTCATCTATAGTGTGATATCTGGAGTTTAAGCTAACTTAGAAGGAGATAATGCATAAAATTATTGTAATGTTGTACACCTTTTCTCACTTAGGCTTACCAAAAAGATGCGGGGGATCAAAAAGAGTGTCTACGTGCTTTCTCAGCTTCTATACTGTAAAGAGTTTGTCAAAAACAAACAAAAAGAAAAGACAAAAGTTTGTTAAATAGCAGTTTTTTAGAATCTTCTATCCATAGATATTACATTACACTTAGTAATAATCTGTTATTATTTATCATTTGTTCATGTTGTCATTTCAGTAATATAGTGACAATTTCAATTCCTTTTCATAACCCACACTGTAGCAATACTTACGTGAACAATACTTTGCAAGAACTTAAAACCAGTTTTACATTCAGTGCCGGATTTGCTTTAATCAGACACAGAAAACAATTTGCATATTCTCAATTACATTCAGACAGTTTGCAGAGCAAGATGTTGTTGTTTATTCTTGACTGGTATTAACTCAGACTTTCTTGAAAAATAAATTGTAGGTGAAATGTATCAACCTTCTTAATCCCGGCCTCATTAGCAGATGAAAATTTGAAGTCACTCTTTTCGTTTGCGATACTCTTGCACGACAAACCCCCACAGTAAGAAATCACCAAGCGTTTGAGGCAGCCTTTTAGAATGATCTAATCTCTTCTCATTAAATAGTGCTGTCATTTTTAAAGCTGATATTTTGTGCTCATGAAATTACTGACCAGATGTCATGCAGGGTGCAAAAACCCGAAAAAACATTGCAATAGATAAATAATAGTAGCGCTTCTATTAAAAACAATTAAAAGATTCCTGGGTGTTGAGAGTAAAAGAAGAATAACAGAAAAATAGTTAAATCCTGTACTCTTTGCTTGGTTTGCAACTTCGTTATACTTCAGAGAAGGTCAAGGACAAAAAGGTGTACTTGGTCTAATAAAAACATTAATTTAAAAACAATTACACTCAGACTGAAATTCTTTTTTTACTTCTTGTTTTGGTTATGGGTTGCTTTTTTTTTTTGACAAAACTACCTTTTATTTTTGCTTTCAGTACTTTCTACCTAGTTTTAAGGAAGAGATGCAGCAGCAGTTACAGCATTGTCTGTCAAGGCAAATGTTGAACGATCTGTGTGCAACAGAACAAACTAATTTTGGCCTGATAATGCTCACCGCGGTTGGTAGCAAGCAGGATTTCAGGTGCAGAGTTGTATCTGTTCTCTAAGAGCTTGGTTGAGGCTGGCAGGCAAGATGCTTAAAGAACAGTCCTGAGAAAAGTCTATTTTACTGGCAAGGTTTGAGGCCATGTTTTTGAAAAGCAGCCCTGTTATTCTTTTCAAGCGTATCGTGTATTCCTTGTTTACGACGGGCTAGCAGACAGTAGTAGGAAACCACGCGGTATTTCCTTTCCACTAAAATTTGCTTCGTGCGGTTACCTTTTCCCTTCCCTGCAACTTACCTCCCTCTGATGAAGGCGATGGGTCAGAACGCTGGTGTGCCCTGCACAGGACATCTGTAGCTACACCGTGTCTCTCAGGACGACACAGAAAAGTGATCGAAAAAAAAACCCTGAACAGTGCATAAGGAACTAGAGCTGCCAGTTAGAAACCAATGTGCGCTAATGAAATCTTGCCCCTAAATCAGGGCTGCAGACAGATGTCTCTGCTCATTCAGCATTCAGGGTCTGTGTCTAATGGTGCCACTTTGGACCTGTGGTCTGCTTCCATCTGAAATGTCTAGCACACTCATTTACAGCCAAATTATTGTTCAAGGTCCCTTTTCACTTAAGAGTAATACCGTTTCTTTTCTGTGAGGAGTCTTGGTGGGACTTGGTGGGACCATCTTCTTGCATATATATGAGCATCTTCTCCGTATTTGAGCCTGCCGCTCTAATTTTTCAGCAGTCTTCCACTGCAACTGTCAAAGCTGCAAGTGTTTCTTTTAGCTTAGCTGTGTTTTGCTTTGACATACCCGGATTCACATACTACAGCTGCAGACCCTTGGAGGTAAGGAATACCCGTACAGCCAGCTCCGTACGTTGCGTTTCAGCCTGTCTTTTTCAGCAACAGAAAATGGTGAGTGGTTTGGGCCTTCACAGTGAGCAGCAAGGACCAACGCGTGTTACAGAGAGGCTAATTAGAGCAGAAAGCTGCCAAAAAGACATCCACTGAACAGCTTTCTAAGCTGAGCTAACTTTGGTGAGGCAGCGTACTAGGGGATTTTTTTTTACAGCAGAAGCAGCCTGGGTAACGCGCGTAATGCCTTGCTGTTCGGCTGATTTTTCTGTTTGCTAAATATATGTTCCCCAAATTGTTTTGATTACGTGCCAAATTTGTGTTTCTCATCTGAGTGAGTTTATGGAAAGAATCCTAAAATGCACATATTACCTCGTCATACTCATTTTTATTTTTGCCAGAAAAACAAATATTAACCATGTAGCAAAGGACCCCAGGAAACGTTGTTACGATACAGAAGAAACTCACACTTTGGACCATAACCAAAGATATACCAAACAGAAATTGATTGAAAGAGTACTCTTCAAGAAGATTAAAAATTTCTGGGGTTGGTGTAGATTCTTTAGCCAGGACTCTTCGTACCACATAATTTGAGAAATTGTTTAGCTTCCAATAACTAAATTAATATTTGATCAGCATGTCCTTCACTAAGGTAGGTTTTATTGAGTTGTGTAAATATGCATATAAACATAGATTTTTCTCATGGTGGCCCAGTGATTTAGCCCATCCCTGTACAATTGAGTTCAATTGCTCTTCTGTAATAGCTTCTAGTTTCATTAATTGTTCTTTAATAACACAGAGATTTACAACGATGCTTTGTGAAACTGTGAGACCAAAGATACTTGTTTGCTTAAAGCACTGATGTGACCCATGACTTTTCTGTGATGGTGTGTAAATATGTTTCTTGTACAGTTTGCTTTTGCCATCATTTCAGTTCTAATTTCTCTCCTTGAATTAGCCAAAATTGTTTGGAGAACCCTAAGAGGACTCATCATCCCCTGCATTACATACATAATTTGTTGACACTTTCTCCAGTGTCAGAAGGAGCTATTCGCACACAGCTGATGCAGTATTACTAGCCTCGAGCAGAATCTTACCCGATCATTGCTAATCTATTTTGTGTTTTGCTGAGAAGGAGATGCTAAAGATTTTGATTAGTTGGATGCTTAGGTATCACAGAGTCATCATAATCCACTGACAAAACTCCTTCTTCCTCCACAGCTCAACAACCTGGGTACCTGTCGGACAATATGCTTCTGGTAATATTCCCTGAATTTTGCCACTTTTGAGAAATATTTATGTCATTTAAAGAACTGTGTGTTTGCCACGCATTTCAAAGTTTCTGTATTCTTCCCTTCTGTTGGAGTTCTTGGATCTTCTGTCACACTCAGAATCTTGTTTATGGGCGTGGGAAGTCCACCTTATGTATAAAAATGAAACCGATGATTTATTGTTAGCATAATGGAAATCTTAACAGTCATCATTCAGGATTATCACTGGTCTAAACATAATTATTACAGAAAAAAAAAAGAACAATAGTGCACTTAGAGTACTTATGCACAGAAAAGCTTGCAATAATATCAATAAAACAATTAAAGTTGTAGCG
Organism: Ibidorhyncha struthersii; assembly: GCA_013398815.1. NCBI lineage: Eukaryota > Metazoa > Chordata > Aves > Charadriiformes > Charadriidae > Ibidorhyncha > Ibidorhyncha struthersii. Next base: position 272,099 of record VZSZ01011436.1, on the reverse strand, counting down.
CATACACTTAGTTTCTATTCCTTTTCCTGGTGTTGGGCTGATCCTTCCACTGCTCCTCTGGGTACGAAGGTCAGTGTTTTCATGCTGATGCTGCTGGTAGGGTGAGGTTATGACAAGTCAGCATCTGGAGTCTTTTGCCAGGAGGAATATGATGTTTTTGTTAACGATTTTTCTCTTATTTTTTTCCCTTTCCACTTGGGGTTATTTAGGTATGTTTGCTAGCATGCAAACACATTACTCTTTCTTCAATGGTCCACAGTTCCAGATAACATCAGAATTTACTATATATGGTGCCTTTTATGTATGTTAGATACTATTTCTTTGTTCTCTTTCTTACCCCTAGAACCAGTTATGTCCAGCTCCAGATCTGTATTTTTTTTCACCGACCGTTAGTGAGTCTAGTGGTCTCCAGTGTCAAGCCTGTGTCCCACCTCTTATCACCCCATGCCTTTAAGTCCTTCCTTTCCTAGTATTTCCTTGTGTATTACCCACCACCCTGGTCTTCTGTAAAGATGGATGAATAGTGAGTTTGTAACCTCTGCAAAAGACCTCGATTCTGTGTCAAGGAAAATCCCACAGGACATTGCTTCTTTGTCCTTTCTCCTTCCTGTAGGAAAAAAATAAACAAAATAGCTCCCCAAAAGATCTTGACAGTCAATGCTTCAGAGCTACTCTACCCTCCCACCCCAAAGAGATGCGCTCAACATGCGTCACAACCTGCATTTAAACTGACAACAGTGTTCAGCTTCTGCTCAGACTAGCAACTAACACCAGCCTAAACCCCTATAAACTTCCAAACACTCTCGTCTAATTTACTTACCAGTTATCACAATATGTTTCACAGTATTAAATGTTATAGGGTGAGTGGAAAACCGTTTCTGAAGCAAGTCTAGATTTGTTTACTTGTTTTATGATACATCACATCACAGCAACAGACCACACTGGACATTTTTAAATATTCAATATGAAAATTTGTTTGCTAAATTACCTTTGTTTGTTCTACCTTTATTTATCTTGTGAAATGTAAACCAACAGATGAAGATTAATGTGAGTTTTTCATATCTCAGTAGTTTTGTTTCCTGGTATATATCAAGACCAAAACAACATTAGAAGAATGTCTGGATTACAAGTATTGTTGTATCAGTCTTTGGAACAACGTAAAATTGGCCACCAAACACAGCTAATAAAAACAAATAAATTGTATATTTGCCTGTGAGCAATATACTTATTTTTTTGAATTTATGGTTTGAAAACTAAAAGCAGCAATTTAATAAATGTCATATAAATTAAAACTTATGTATAAAAAGTAGTTTCCCTTCTCTGTTGTGTAAATGCAACCTTTAGGAATAGGAATTTTATTAATTTCAGAATCATGTGATTTAAACCCGGCATTACTGGTATGAAGCCAGGTTTTAAAATGCATGTTTTAAAAAACAAAGTTCATGGCAAACTTTAGTCCAGGGAATGTTTAGTAGTGTCTATAAAAAAATGACTGTATTTTATTGGTTCTTCTTTCTTGTTTACAATACAGATCAGGCAAATTGCATAAAGTCATTTCTGTATTTGCAGTACATAAAATGAGATTGTTAATAAGTATTCAGCATTTGACTGTAAAGAAATGTAATCCACGGGACTGTTTCCATTAATGTTTGAACTGCTAACAACAAGTTCACTTGCTGGTTAATCTATCAGCAATGCCATCCTACACACCAGTACAGCCCCTTTCTCCTGCTCAAGCCTTCCGACTTGCATGATGATTCGATAATTTCTCTGCTTTTTCAATCCTTCAGCGATCAGATCGGTCTAGAATTAAAGAGCACCATCGGACAAGTTTTATACACGTATTGTTATAATGAATCACAGAATGGTTTAGGTTGGAAGGGACCTTTAAGATCATCGAGTCCAACCATTAACCCGACCTGACACAACCACTTCTAAACCATATCCCCAAGTACCACGTCTGCCCTTTTTTTAAACACCTCCAGGGATGGCGCATCCACCACCTCCCTGGGCAGCCTATTCCAATGCTGGATAACCCTTGCAGGGAAAAAATTTTTCCTAATATCTTATTGTTGTGAATTCCAGTCTTAAAATAACTTTGTTAGTCAACCATCTTGCAAGATTTTTGGGAGCCTTGCCGCATTGTACTTGGACCAGTAAATAACAGAGACTGCTTTGACAGATAGTTTGTCACTTATCAATAAGATGTGTTTTAGACTTTTTCAACTAATTTACAGAACAAATAAGACCTTATCCTATAATACCAGGTTTTGTAATTCAAAACATATTTTGATTTTAAATATGTACAAACAAAAGTGAAAGAAGTTTTAGGAGAACTACTTTGAAAAAGAATTTGTGTTATTTGTTTGTGAGTCATGAGAAAATCACTTGAAATGCTTCTAATCCCATTTTTTATTTGTCTTAAGGAAACAAGACCATAATATACCTCAGTGGTGTAAGGTGGGAATGAAATATTAGTAATAGGAAATTGAGCATAGCATTATAAACTGCTCTTGTGGCTGATCAAAAAGCTGTTATTTTTTTGAATTATTACAGAGAAACAGAGGATACAGATTGGGTTTTAGATGCACAGATTTTTCTTTCTAATTCATGTGCTGTAAAGAAATGAGTCTAGTGATAGCGACTGATATAATTGACAGATGTCTTTAGAATATGCTGGGGTAGGAACAATCCGTTAAACTCGTACAGAGTGTCTGTCTTTAAAGATGAGAAGGTACTAGTAAATGTCAAAGGTTATTTAGTTTTTTGTTTTCTGCCCTGATCCCTAGTTCTGTGAAATCCATGAGCATAACTCCACTAAATTTAGCAGCCACGGATATTTTGTGAGTGATTAGCAACAGCAAGCAACGGTGTGGGGTGGGTGGGATGAGCCTTGAGAAGAGGAAGAGGCTGGAAACTCCGGTCCAACCACCTGCTAATTCCTTTCCTTTCTCATCTCTGTAACCTGTTGGTTCTCCTTCCTGAAGCCTCCAGTACACACTTAAGAGCTTTTATCTCACTGGTGTTCGTATTTAGTGCAGTTATGATGCACAATCAGCTATGTTTAGACTAAACTGAGTGAAAATCCATCACAATGAAACATTTGTAAGTTATTTTTAACTTTGGAAAGATTTAAAAGCAGCATTTGTAAAGTGCTTAGTCGCTTGTTGGACCCTCCAACCTTTAATATGGATTTCTCCCCTGAATACTTTTTGTATCATTAATAAATAGATTTTTTCCTGTATACTTTTTATATTGTTTACATTACTTTTCACTGCAGTTTAATATTGGAACCATCACATTTTATAGCCCCATAAAGTTATAAAGGCTATACCAATTTCCAACATAATATTTTTTATGGAAATGACAAAGATTTTCCATGAAGTCAGCCTTCCAAAAAGACCTGTAGTGCTTCTCTCCACAGAGGGTAATAATAGCAATAATATTTATTTAGTACCTTTCATCTAAGATTGGCAAATATTTTGCATGAAGTCCTAGCTCTATGTTTGCTTTAGACTACGCCACTGCATTTTCTCTCAGCAGGATTGTGAAGGTAAATCAGAATATTGCTTTTATAGATGCCGTACCCGATATGAGAATGTAAATGATGCCCCCTTTGCAGAGATTTGGCCATCAGCAGTATCAGGCCTCTTCCTTCTCTCATTATAAAAAAAAAAAGGGGGGGGGATGACACTGAATACTGACACACCACCCTTTACCTACAGCTCTTTTGCGGCCCACATACATTTTTGTCCCAATTATTTGTGTCTCTTTTGTGCTTCAAGGTAAATAGATATTTTACTACTTTTCTCAGGGGAAAATTGCATTGCAAGAATTAAGGTGATCACGCAGGTTCCTATCAGCAGGGAGGGAGGGTTTGAGGTAGAATACATTGTTCCAAATGAATAGTTCTTCATTTTAATGATCTGATCAGTATCTTTAGAGTGTGAGTCATTTAACTTTGGTGCGTATTGGAAAGGCATACATTCACCCAATTTGGTAACACTGCATCTAGTGTAATTTTTTTCAGCAGGGGACATGAAATAACTATAACAATGACAAAAAGCAATTAACAAACAAAAAATTTCTATCTCCTCTTAGAATGGCTTTCTAAAATTTCTCCACTGCCAGTTATTTATTAATATTTTTTTCTCTTCCAATCAAGTGAAAATTATTTACTTGTCAGGGACAACCCAATACTATCAATTTTTTCATCTTATGTTGGAACATTTTGGTCATAACAGGTTATATTTTAGCAGCTTTAATTCTAGTAAGCCTTGATGATGCTCAATTTTTTTAAGATATAAAATTGGAAAGAAATCTCATGCAGTATTTGCAATTTCACTTCTTCCTGATAGCCCAAGTTTGTCCTGCAAGCCAAAAGCTTTAGATCTCCTGAATGCAATAAGAATGTTGTTGCTGACTTGGTTTTGCAAGAATTTAATCCTTTTGTAGTGTGCAAATAGGAATGCAGTGCTGAAATATCCAGAAGAACCACTTCAAGCTGTTGTATGAGTAACATCAACTTATTACCATGGAAATGCCACTCTTCTAGGATTTAACTTTGAATATTAGAAATTATAGTCTGTTCTGTGAAAGAAAGAACTGCTTTTTAAAGATTATTATTTTATATATTTAACATAGGTAAATGACAAATAAAACTACAGACCGATAAAATGATTGATGCTGTTCCAAGCATACATTTGAGTTTTCCCCTCCCACTTAGTGTTTTCTTACAAAATTGTACAGAAGTTCTTTGAAAAGCATTTTGATTGCTAGGGCTATTATGTGGCTACTCAGAAAATATTTGGTTTATTTCACTTAATGTCAGGACTAGAATTTATTTTTTTTTCCGTTTAATAAAAAAGCTAAAAATATGATTTGGACTCTTGTCAGTCCTTACTCGATAATTGGTATCATCTCTTCACCAGTTCTTCAGCTCTAGTCATAGCTGCCAAGATCATTTTCCTCTTTACCTGACATATTACTGCCTCATATTTTAGTCTCTGCTTCCTTGTTTGTTTTCCCAGTGCAGCCTCATAGCCAGGTTAAGTATGGCATTACCATTATTTGTAACAGAACACAGGCTTTGTGCCAAGTTACCACCACAGACTTCAAGCCTGTCTGGACCTCCCTGGAGACTGTTTTAGCTTGTAATACCAGTTACCTAATGACCTATTGTCTACTCTGTTTTAGCTTTTGCTTAGTTTGGTACAATCGTGCATCTATTGTTATGTATACCATAGCTAACAAAGCAGTAACAAGTTACTGGCTAGAAAGAACTATCTACGGCCCTGGCATAAAATGCAATGTAGAGGACTGTATGCGTGGGAAGATGAAAGAGGCCTTGAAAGGGCATGCCCAGGATGATAGTAGAGGCCACAGGGCTAGAAACAACTCAGCTGTGGTCAGTTACTGGTCATAAAATGACCACAGCCTTAGGAGCTTGGCAAAATCAGGGTTAGGGGTAACTAAGAGAACACAGAACAAGGATCCAACCTATAGAACACATGTTTTGTATAGTAAATTCAGACATAATGTGGATTAGCTGGAAAAGGAGGAGAAGATAAAGTGTAAAACATGCTAGAAAACATATCAAAATCGCACCTAGACTCAAGACAAAGAAATGGTAAACATTAACACCTTGCTCATCTCAGTGAAGGACTTTGGAAGCTGAAGACTTGCTGTAAACCTCTCTCCTCATATTGAAGGTCTTGATTTTAGGACTCAGGGGGGCAGTGGAAGGTGGAACATACCACCAAAGGAAGGGGTAGGTACTAGAAAGTTTCTGTATACATCATTTTAACTGTGTATAATTTGAACTAATAGTAATTCTTCCATTAGGCTGGTAAGACTTTAGTTAGAGTAACAGTAAATTACTGTTTTTGCATATATGGTGTGGTCCTCTTGTCTGCAATAAAATTCTGATTGGAAGAAACCAATGAGAACTCAAGCAACCTAATTAGAGATTTGTATGCAATGAATTGGCAATACCCTTCAGTGCAGCATCTTCACCCTTCTTAACTCCACCTTTCCCTATTGTTTTCTCCTGTTTCCTTGTGTTGTATTTTACCTACCAGCTCATCACATCTACCCACTTTTCAGGTTTTAGCTTGGACCACAAAACCACTCATATACACTCCATCGAGTGTTTATTATCAACTCATTAACATCTCATCCTTAAAATCCTTCCTTATAAGCCATAGAAGATACAAAAGAATTAATGGTGAGTCAGTAAGCAGTGGGACTCTGATCTTCTGGTTTTGTTTTTTAGTTGCAAATAAATCAGTTTAAAAAAGTTTTTTATGCCTTTCTGCCTTCTGGTTTACCTGCCAGTTAGCTATAAGAAAGGACCATAGAATCACAGAATGGTTTAGGTTGGAAGGGACCTTAAAGACCATCCAGTTCCAACCCCCTGCCCTGGGCAGGGACCCCTCCCCCCAGCCCAGGTTGCTCCAAGCCTTATCCAACCTGGTCTTGAACACCTCCAGGGATGGGGCAGCCACAGCTTCTCGGGACAACCTGCACCAGTGCCTCACCACCCTCAGACTGAAAAATTTCATCCTGCTATCTAACCTAAATCTATGGTATTACGTTTGTCAGTGGACTCCTGCCGAAGTCTGCCATGAAGGTGCAATTATTGAAGTGGCATCCTTCCACATGCCATTGTGCATATAGACTCAGAGTTCTCCAGACTCTTCTTGCCTACATCCTGTGTTCTCCATTACAATGCCATGCGAGCTACTACACTTTCTACATTTCTGTAACTACAAGAGTGTTCTTCAGGAAGAGCGTTCCAAATACATACAGAAAGAAAGCGGGAAATCAATTTGTGCCTTTGCAAATCTACATGTTATTATATGAGCTTTTCAATAAAGGAGTAAATCTGCATTATTCTACAACAACATGAGGACATAATCCTGATAGAAGCCTCTGTTCTCCACAGTCATAATGATTCAAAGTTAAAAGAACTAAAACAGCTTTTATTCTTTTCCACTGTTTTTTTTGAAAATATGAATAATTAAAAATAAAGTAAAAAAAACCAATCCAAAAACAAAACAAAGGAAAAAGGATTAATGCTTTTCTTAGACCATGGGACAGAAAGTAAATAAGAATAAAGTTAGATTTATGGCATGGTTATACATTGGGCTTTTGGCAGCTAAATATTAGTTGATCAGCTTGTGCATTTTCAGTGTCTTTGTATTATTCTTATTTGCTTTTGTCTTATGAATAGCTGTCTATTTTTTATAATAATTAAGATTTAATAGAGTTTAATGATCTTACAATTTAAATAGCTGTGCATTTTTCTGTAAAGCTGCAGGCTACTGGCTAGACTAGCCCGTAGACCAGCAGCCACATTTTTTGTTGAATGTCTGCGCACTTCATTACGCAGCTATTACCTTTGATTTACGTTTGTTCAGTCCTGAAGTAGTTCCCATTACATTTCCTTATGTCTCTGCGAGGTATTAGATTTCTGAAAATCCAGCCACTATATAGCAGTTTTATTGATTTAAGGAATGGCATCTGTTAATTCAAACCCAGCGGCTACAGTTGGTTGCTGAGTCTTCATAGAGATCTGGAGGAGAGCAGTACGTAGTAAATACTATGAGTAGTTCATGGCCCATATACTATACCTTTCTAGGAGAAGACTATATACACCCTTGTCATGGTTGAACCCCAGCTGGCAACCAAGCCCCACGCAGCCGCTCGCTCACTCCCCCGCAGTGGGATGGGGGGATCAGAAAAGTAAAAGTGAGAAAACTCGTGGGTTGAGATAAAGACAGTTTAACAAGTAAAGTGAAAGCTGCGCACACAAGCAAAACAAAACAAGGAATTCATTCCCTGCTTCCCATGGGCGGGCAGGTGTTCAGCCATCCTCAGGAAATCAGGGCTCCATCACCCGTAACGGTGACTTGGCAAGACAAACGCCATCACTCTGAACATCTCCCCCTTCCTTTTTCTTCCCCCAGCTTTAAATACTGAGCACGACATCACATGGTATGGAATATCGCTTTGGTCAGTCGGGGTCAGCTGTCCTGGCTGTGTCCCCTCCCAGCTTCTTGTGCTCCCCCGGCCTGCTCGCTGGTGGGGTGAGGTGAGGAGCAGAGAAGGCCTGGACTCTGTGTAAGCACTGCTGGGCAACAGCTAAAACATCTCTCTGTTATCAACACAAATCCAAAACATAACCCCGTAATGGCTACTGTTAAGAAAATTAACTCCATCCCAGCCAAAACCAGCAAGCCCTTGAGAAAAAGGGGGACAAAGAGAGGATGTCTGTGTGGCTGAGGCACTGTGGAGGCTACAGAGATTCTGCATCCTCAAGGCTGGGGTTCCCGTGTAAACCCTACTGGAGAGAAAAGAGTTGTTGCCCTCCGGGGCAATCATGGACACAACTTTACAACCGACCATTGTCAGGCTTGTGCAGTCTACAGTGGCCTCAGCTGTGTTGTGTTCGTCTGGTCACCACTGAACAAAATGCAGCAAAACTTCGATTTCAAACAGTCGGGCTCACCTGCAGCAGAGACGCCCCCTTCAAACCCTCATTGCACCTCTGCCTACAAATACCTGTGTAGCTGCTGCCATTGCTTCAAAAAAAAGTCTTTCTCTCGCAACATATTTGAGCTTTAAACAGTCTAAGACGTTCTTCACAACATTTGAACTCACCGTACAGCCCTTATAATTAACCCTGTCTTTTTGAATGGGTGCAAATGTATCTTAACTAATCTGCTTCAGGTGAACATGTTAGTCTCATGAGAAATAGAAGAGGAAGAGCTGAAAAGCAAATTATGGAAAAAATAAATCATATCGTGCCACAGTGTCATCGCCCTGCTGCTCAGCCATTTTTCACTATCTTCTGGTGTCACTGTAACCTTCCGCACAAGGTTAAATGTCACAGTGCAGTTGTATCAAAATAGCAACATTTCTCACATATGAAAAATACTATACCATTGACTACACCATATTTCCTGGAGAGAGATGTTACAAAGATGTGTTAGCGCACTAAAAAGTAAAGCTAGACTGATTTCTGCATTTGAATTAAGATGTGTCAATCACATACTCAGGCCAGAAATCATTTCTGTCAATATCCCAGGTTTCCTTGGGTTTTGTGTATGATCCTTGTATACAAATTTGTTGTTTTAAATACCATCAAATTTAGTTTACCAAGCCAAAAAAAAAAAAAGATATCAGATGATTTTACTTTGATTGACCCCAAAACAATATATGTAAACAACAAAAAAACTACAGAGCCGATTAGTATGGAGAAGAGAGGGGATGAGCGTCTCCAGGAAATGAGAATTGAAGGAGATGCTCAAAACACACAACCAGATTGAATTGTTCAAAACAGCTTACAATATTTCCTAACAAACAAAATACTATTAATACCAGAAAGAGCTAGGGCATGTCTCAGAATCAGTGAAAGGTGCTCCTAAGCAAAGTCTCGTAAGGGATGTCATACCAGACAGCAAAATGTAGGTAACAATGCCCTATTTAACAGCAATATGTTACATATTTGCCTCCACATAGTCTTATTTCATCTCTGCTCTCTTTCTGACTTACAGGGAGACAGGTTCTTTTGTCACCCTTATTTGCCTGCCATCTCTTCATAATCTTCTGTAACTCACTACAGGAACATGCAGACCTAGAAAAGTCTTGAGGTTTTCATTTAATTTCCCTGGATAAGATGTCCTTGATCCAGCTCCTTACAGATTTTTATTTTAATGAAAGATTTCATTTTTAAATGAAATTTTTTCAAACCTCTTTTCTTAGACTACCATATTAAGATTTGATAGCAATATACAGAAACTTCCAGGGTAGTTTCAAAAACAGTTAAAAAGAGTTCTTTCTTTACTAAATTTTATATTCAATGAATGCCTTTCTAGAAAGGGAGAAGCAAATAAAGCATACAATTTTCTATAAGAAATTTTACACATCAGGGTAGGGAAGAGCTGTTCTTTGGAAACCCCACATTTTCAGATGCGACTAAAATTCTCTTTTCACGGGAGTGTTTTGTGTTTCTTTTCTTGTTCTCCTTCACTCCTCCTTCTACCACAGTGAAGGAACGAATACAGCCTTTCTGCTTCACTACCCCTTTAGCCAGTGTGGCCTTTCTTTACCCATATTTCTGGTTATTGAGTGCTCTATTCATCCGTTCTGTTATTTTTGTCCTTCGTATATCCGTCCAGTTATTGATTTTAGGTAATACTTGCATGGATTGTTAAAACATGGAGAGTTGATTTATTTAGCCCTTTATAAAATGTTCCAGACAATGCAACCTGTACCACTTTACCTCCAGATTACGCTGGAATTGAGTTTTAGTCAGCAATGAAGAGAATAACAAAAAGCATGTTTTACTGGGGAATTTCGAAGTGAGCAATTAATACAATTGTAACACATTTTGTTTTCTGAATGTCCATTTTCATGCAATAATTCTTCTAACCAAAAGGAAGTAGAAACTCGATAAAATGCAAGGACTGTTTCCTGGAATCTCATTTTCTAGTTTTTTTCTTTCCTCGATTTCCCAATTTTATCCTTATAAATTTATTGCTATGACTTTTTTCCTTCCTAAGTCTTTTTTTTTGGTTTTGGAGTTTACAACACATACACAGGCACAATGTTCTCACATCCCTTTTCAGTTGTCATTTGGCCAAGGTATCAGGAGTGGCATTTGCCTTTTACATTTCCTCTTTCTAAAACGCTCTCCCTCATCTTTTGTTCATTTTTGCTGCTCCACTATGAAATGCATCTCATTTGCTCATTTACTTTTCTAGTAAACCGGTGCCCAGAGCCGGATGCAATATTCCAGGCTTAGTTGCATGAGTGTTATGCTGTGAATGATTATTATTTCCTCGCTCTTTGACACCTCTTTGTATGAAACCCAAAAGCTCATTGGCCTCCCTTAATGCCATATCACTCTACAGAATCATGCCTAATTTTCTACCCATTACCACCTCCATGGTCCTTTAAGCATTACTGCTTTCCAGGTTTCTCTCTCCCACACCACAGCTATGTTTTGGATTATTTTTCTTCATAGATTATTAGATAGCCTTGTTCCAAATTGAATCTCATTTTGCTGTTATGTCCATGTTTCTAATATTGGTTGGTCCCCTCCTATTATTTTTGTGCCATCACTGGTGTTTGCAACACCTCCCAATTTAGTATAACTTGTGAATTTCATTAACTTGTTGTTTACTCCCACTTTCAAATCATTAATGGGGGTGTCAGAAAAGCCTGGAACTAACACTAGTCCCTTCAGTGCTACTAGACAGCTCCCTCACAACCTGATACGGCGCTGTGTATCATTATCCCTTGTTAATGGCCCTTCAGTCACTTTTCAGTCCATATGACAGTGTCCCTATCCATAAGACTTTTAATTAATTTTGAGAGTGGGATTTTGACAGCTAATATGAAATGATTTTCTTTTTAGTGCCTGAGACAGGATTCATGCAAAAATAGATTATAAAATCTATTTTCCTTTTTTGTACTAAAATTAAAATTCTGTCATCAACAACAAGCCCATCTCTCTTTTTCCTGACAAGTTCATGCTGCTCATTCCTTATGATTCCATTATCTACTAGCTATTCAATGGACATTTTGTTCCTGATATTTATTTCCTTGCTTCATTCAAGTTGAAATTTAAGCCTATGATCTGATAGGTTCAGGATTATTCATAATTCTACCGCTTGTTTGCTTTTTTGCTAGTATTTCAGGAACTTTCAAGCTCTCTCTGAATCTGACAGCAAAATAATTATCAATCAAGCAATTTTTTCCCCCTTTTGTCTTTCCTCAAAATGCATGTCTGCTACAATTGAATTGCCTGTTACAATATTTCCAAGGTTTCCCTTACTGCTCCCCTCATCAGTAACTTTGTGTATGAGTTGTTTTGAAATTGCCCGGCTTCTTCTCTTTCTTTCTTAATTGAAAAAAAATCTATCTATAATTGGCATCACAAATTTCCCCCATCTCTGTACTCAGAACCCTTATTAAGAGGGATAGTGGGGGGCGCCTTCTCCCAATCATTTTTGATTGCTTTCTCTGTAACCAGTGTTTTTAAGCAGATTTCTAAGCACTTACAATTCCCTGGGAGTATAGATTCATAGATTATAAAGCTACAAGGGACCATTATGATCATCTGCTCTGACCTTCTGCACAGTACATAACAGCAGTGGTTAGGAGAACCCTCGAACCACCTACTGTGAAAGCAAAAAGATATGTAAAATGTTTAGAGTAAAAATGTGCTCAGTCGTCTCTATTCTATTCAGATTCCCCTATTATACTCATCACAGTAACATCTCCTGCAAGATTCAAGCGAATGCCTGGTGATATATGCCTCTCTTTGGATGAGCTTAGTGGGTGCCATGGTTTATTAGGACACAGCACCTATGCCCTTAGCTGTTAAAAAAACCCAGCACAAAAACCTACAAAACCCACGGTGAGCTTACAGGAACATTTATAAAGATAGGAAAACACTTCACACTGGGGATCAAGAGGCTAAAGAGTTCTTTCTTTTCTCCCCAGCATAGCAATCATGTAGTAGGTTGTGTTCTGTTTAAATGCTGAGTACACACCGAGCTCTGGCAAATATGTACAAAATTCCCCAGTTCTTTTAGGATAAGCAATTATCAGCTAATGACAGTTAGAGATGGGAATGATGAAAGATCCAATTAAATTACTGATGCACTGCAAGATCTCACATCAGATCCTAAATTATATTTCCACTGGCAGTTTGGGTACTGGCTGTGGTGGTATGCCGTAAAACCAGCACATTATGTCCTGATAACAGCACCATAAAAGAGATTCACTACTACTCTTACCCTCACTATTCACCAGAGTACATTTGTGGCAACCTGCCAACAAGACTGCAAACTTTTCCGCTTCTTTGCCAGTTTATGATGTTCGTTTCAGGATTTTGAAAAAATCATTGTTGTATAATCATATAACGTACTAGAGATACATGGTGTCTACAGCTAGCTGCTTCTCTGTTGGTATTTGTATGGGCAACCCAGCAATTTACGTTGACTGTGTTTTATTCTGTCTGTTTTAGCATTTAAACAGCTATGAAATAACCAACTAAAAGTTAAAAAAACAAACAAAAAACAACCCAAAAGATCTTGCTATACAGATTGCACTGCATTCTCATGCACTGCTTGGGAAAGCAAGGGAAAAATAGAGACTATCCACATCTTGACATCTTTTTTCATGACTTGTTACAGTCAAAAGGAAGTTTTTGAATGATAATCAGGGCTGGAGCACAGTTGGCTGTGAAGTGTTTTTTATTGCTGTTTCAGAAAAAAAGTTATATCCTCAGTATCCCCAAAGCACAGGCTTTCGAAGCTTTAAGGGAATATCCAGGGACCTAGCTGCCTCCCAAAAGAGCTTGACTGCACTTCTCACTGCATTTTTTGACTCCATTAGGGACTCGTCACTTGTCTCAGTACACCTTAGGATATGTCTTCCCACAATCCTGCCTAAATTTAGAAACTTAAAAATGACAAAACACATATATCAAGAGAAATAGCTGTAGACCTATAATGTATTTATATAATAAAATAAAAAAGTGGTTTCTTAACTATCTATAAATAGTCGTTGATGTGTTATGTGTTTTGCAGACAACATACATTCAATAAGACCCCTATTCATCTATCTTGTTTTATTATATGCTACTGATGTAGAGGATCTCTACAAGAGTGTTAAACATTATTTTAAAAATAAAAGTCCCACATAATTTCAAATCTAACTAATTAGACTGCTCACATTATGGTGATCTTGGGTGAACACATGGTGAATGAATGCCAGTATAAAAAAATTGAGACAGTACACTTGTTTTCCTCTTTTTATATCTTCCCCACTTACTGAAAACATGAAACTGAATGAATCACATAACTGTGGGCTTGAAGATTACCTGTTATCTTTAACTGGGGATTAGAATACTAAATTTGGGATTGGAATATTAAATTTACTCACAGAGAGAAACTTGAAGAATATGTCGGAACCAATTCACTTGGCACCAGACAATATTTCTGCCAAACTCTATCTAGGAGTGACTTAGCCACAGGTCAGAGAAGAAATACTAGCAAACTAAAACCAATCACCAAAAAAAAACCCCAAATCTTTGAACCTGAAATAAAAGAAGGTTTGCATACATGCATGGTGAGAAATCCAGCGACTGAAACAAATTACATCTCCATTCTCAGAGATGCCTCTCTGTCCTGAAAAAATACAGTGTAATCCACAGTGAAAGGAAAATCTCACAGCACCTTTTAGTTGGTACAGCATCAAAATGATTACAACAGCATTTAAATTTGCTTGGAACCACGAACATTCCAAGCCCTGAAAATAACCAATAAAAAATGGAACAAGAACAGCTGAACCTTGTGGGGAAAAAAAAAAACCCAAAATTAGAAGAGGAATCACGCTGCTTTTTCACGGTGGTGAAGAATGTGTGCACCCAGAAGCCCGTCTGAAATTTGTGTCTGTAATATGCTGGCAAATACGAGATGCTATCTCTCCCTGTCAACCTCTTCACATTTAAGAGTAGGTAAATGTTTCAGATTAAATTCCAGTGAATCTGCGAAACTGTAATTACTGGTAGTCATACTTAACATTGCTTCCTGCTTAGCATGACGATTTATGTGTGTCTAGACATGGAATTCCAATCCTTACAGCTGCACCTGATCTTATCTTCTTGAACTGGATTTTACTCTGGATTTATAGAGCTATAACGAAGGACAGAAAAGGATTCAAAATCTCACATTGAAACAGACTAGTTTTAACATGAAGTCCTGTGATAAGAGATGTTATTAAAATAACCTTAGCTTTATCAAAATGCTTATTAGATAAAAAAGGCATTATAATAGGAATGAGCAGGCTAGTTGCCAAGAACCAATTAATAAAACACAGCATATATTACCAGTGGACTGAACTGGTGATAAAAGAATCAGTTGAAATGTTCCATGATCAAGATATTCACGCTTCTTTCTCTGAACTGGAAAAGAAAAAAAAAAAAAAAAGGAAAAAAAAAAAAAAAAAAAAAAAAAGGAAAAAAAAAAAAAAAGAAATTACATGTTTCCAGTCACATATATTGAAAAATACAGCAGATTAAAATAAATAGAAGGAGTGGGATTGGGAAGGCATTGCAAGGAAATAAGGGAGAAAGTAAATTGTAATCCCTTCAGCAGAAACACTCATTTCCTAGCTTGCAGTCCTTATTCATGAAGTGAATGTTAACATTGCACTTGCACCCACCAGAACTTGGAAATGAAAAAGGAAACCACAACTGATACTTGTCTAGGGAAATGGTCTTAGCAACCTAGAGTTTAGGGAGCTATGGTGTGTAGGGCTGCAATACACTGCAGGGGTTGCAGAATCTACAGACTTTAAGGTTTTTAAGACTATTTTAGCACTAAGGGTTTTTTTAAGACTAACTCATGGCTGTTCTGATCTAGTGTTGATGATAGCTGTGCTTTAAGTAGGAGACTGAGCTTGATAATGTCTGGTGGTCCCTTTCAAGTAGCAGTTCTATGATTCTGTGTCAAATTGCACCATCTGACTTTATTATACTTTCGTACACTTTCTTCCATTATATAAGTAGATATGAGTGTTTTAGAAGAAAAAAAAAGGTAGTAAAAAAGCTATATTGGTTTCTTCAGACTAAGTGGAGCAGAAGCCAAGATCATCTTCAAAAGGCATCTTTCCATGGGATTTTACTTCTTGTCACACTCAAGAGTCTCAGTCGTAATACAGCCCTAACATTGCTATCAACTTGGGTAGATCCCCAGATTCATGTAAAATCCCTTTGACTTAGGCGGACTCTACCCCGCTACAATCAGACCAGTTTTAAAATTTCTGGATGCCTGGGAGCAGTACATACAAGAGACACAACATCATCCACTGTGCATCAGTGAACAAACCAGTGGTGAGTGTGTGCAATCCACCTGGCCTCCTGCTCCACACGTGTGCTACATCTCCACCTTCCCAGCAGCTGCTTTTCCAGATAGCTCACAGCCCTAGGAAAACAGTATGGAAATGAAAGGAAACGCCCTGTTTTGTGGTTTTCATTATGGACATGGACCTGACTCATATGATACAGAAAATCTCATGTTATATGGGAAGATGGTGACACCTGTAGTGACAGGTGGATCTCTGGAGACCTTTCAAACAGGGTTCTTATGGCCTTTGCCTGGTGGACTGATGTCTCACTACTGGGCTCCCCATACAGCAATAGGGTGGACCAAGGGTTTGATGACGATGTTAGTGTGACTCTAAGCCTTGCATGCATGGAGGTAATTCAAAGGTGCGTAGATGTGGTGCTGAGGGACATGGTTCAGTGGTAACTTGGCAGTGTTGGGTTAGCAGTTGGACTTCATGATCTTCAAGGTCTCTTCCAACCAATATGATTCTGTGATTAATCCACAGTATTTTTTCGTAACTGACTAAACTAAGAAAGGAAAATTCTTACATTTTTCTGGGGAAAAAAATTAGCTAAAGAAGGACCTTCAGGAGGCAAGACGAGCAATAACAGATTTGGGATTGTCAGGCACTCTGGACAAAACAAGAGGCTAGAGATGATAACATTTTCTATGCCAGCTTTTGGGATATCTACATGACACTGGAGATGGCAGAGCAGCCCAGGATTAAGAGAGACCAAAAGGCAATTAAAGCTGTTCTGCCTTCCCCATGTCTGGACTGCAAGTTCTGTCTCTGACTGCCAGTACCCCAAATATTTATTTCAAATGCAGGTGTTTAGAAACATGAAGCTGAAAGGTGAGTTCTGACATAAGCACACAAAGAGGATGCACATATGTATGTGTATTATGGTATGGGCTACGCGACACAATTCTTAGTGATCACTGCACAATCGTATTAGTCCCTTTGTTTTCATTTCTCTGCGATCACACATCTTCCACACGTAAGTTTGTGCTATGAGCATTCAGTTTTCTTTCTCCATTTGCCACACATATATTTCAGCTGTAGTTTAGACACTGATGTTTTAAAAGAGTGTCCTTTTGCCTTATTTCTCCCACCTTCGCCTCTATTGCATCTGGCTTCATCAACCCAGCGTAAAAAGGAAGGAAAATGTGCCAAATACTGCACATTTGATATCTGAAGTGTACCTATTGACCTTTGGCTGGGATGAATATTTTAATCCCACACTCGAAAATTACCCTTCAAAAGACTTGAATTCAAATTGCCAACATGATATGTCATCTTCTAATCTGATGTGACTGGAATGATAACATTTGCTTTGATGTGCAATGTAATCCGGTGTGACTGATCAGATGCAACCTGCCATAACACTGCAAAGGGCAATGCATCATGCTCGGAAATTAAAACCATCCCATTTTCTGGAAGTCGTAGTAAAAGGAATCTACCTGAATTTTACATATTGTGGGGTTTTTCAAGAGCCTTTTAACCCAACAATGACAACCGCCTTAGCTAAATTATTCATTTTCATTGTCTCCTGAGTCTGATTCTAGTTATCGCTCTAGCATCTGCATTTTGGCTATTTTTCTGTCAAGAAGTAGGCAAATTTCAAAACATTTAAAAAAATTTAAATTGTATTAGAAAATTCTGCTTGGAAAGAATGCAGTTTGCAGCTTTTAAGCTCACTGTCTCTCTAGCTGCTTGCAATAGTTGCTTCCGTTATCAACGCAGAAAATACTTCTTTGTGGCCTGAGATGCAGCTCCAGGGGCAGGGGAAAGCAGCACCCAGCAGCACCAGAAATCAGTAGCTGTTTATCTTTCCTCTCCTGTTATTTCAGATTAGAGCACTTTTGGGGAAGATTTTACAGAATCCGGTGTCTCCTGGTGTGACCTCATAAGTTACATGCAATCTGCAAGGCAAGTCTCACCCACGCAATGGGGGCCAACTCTTTCTAGTCCTCTGAAAATGACGGAAAACTTTAATTACAAAACAGTGGAGAGATAGGTAAAAGTATATGAGATGATTACCTGGGTGAAAGAGGTGGAGCAAAACAAAAAGGATCGTCTTACTCTTCAGCAAGACAGTCGCAACCGATGGGTCTGCGACTTTTT
>VZSZ01011436.1:215043-254059 GCA_013398815.1 Ibidorhyncha struthersii | reverse complement strand
TTTTTGCACAGTTATGTAAAATGCTGTTGGAATATTAACAGTTTCCTGTAACAACAGATTTGCAGGAAAGATCTGATGATACGCAGAACAGTAATGCTCACTCTTGCTCGAGATGCGTTCAGCAGGCCAGGACATTGAACAGGGGGAAGTAAGGCTGTGCAAGCGTGGGGGTAAAGATGTGATACGCTGATGTGTCCAGGCATCATATTTCTCCACAGAGGTAAGCACCTCACAAAAGAGAGATTTTTCTTTCTCTAATGTATGGACACTTCATATCAACCCTGTTCTTGTTTTATTTTACTTTAGTCAAACAGGCTATCAAACATGGTTTCTTCTTTCTGAGTAGGAAAGAAATGTGGACAATCTGAAAGAGAAAACAGTGAGTTTTAAAACTAGATGGCAACGGGAGACTTCTGTTTTCATTGCAAACTCAAATATTTAAACCCAATTCTTTGCTTTCTGACGAAAGAGCCTTAGGGGAACTTACCCGTATTTTCCCAGGTCCAGTTTTCTTCTGCTCTATTGGGGTTAGAAATTCAGGAAGGGGAGGGTAGATGTTATGTGAATACAACGTTCTTGTTCCTGCAGAGGCAAGAAGATGTTTAAAAGCATTTCAAGTCTTACTTAGGCTTCTGATACAATAGGAATTGCAACAGTATTTTCTGATGGGGTGGGATGAAAAAAGGTAGTGACGGTTATGGAGAAAATAATTTTCTGGTTTAAAGGTTTTCATTAAATCCCTGAATAAAACCAATAATACATTAAAAAAAAAAAAAAAGAAGAAAAAAATCCAGCCGTCACTTGATAAAGATAATCCCCTGATGGCCAAGTAATTTTACAGCTTTTTAGGGTTAAAAGCATTATGCTGATATCAGACCATGCCTAGAAAAAGTAGTCTGATTTGACAACGCACTTCCCATAAAAGTAATCCCTAAAAGTGGTCCATCTTTTGACCCAAACTTCCAACATGATATGTCATGTTCTAATGTGAGGTGACTAGAGTGATAACACACTCCCCCCAATGTGAAACGTAGCCTGGTGTGATTGATCAGATGCAATACGCCATAACACTCCACAGGGCAACACGTTTCACTTGGAATTTTAACCTAGGCTGTTTTTCTGGAAAAAAAATGAAAGATGCTATGAAAGAGAAAAACTATATCTCACCTTGCTCAATTGCTAAAGGTTTTAGGGCTATATTTTTTTCTATCATCTTGTTGGCATAGCCTGCTGATGCAATAGACACCCATCTACTCATGCATCCAAGGAGGAAGTGATGTTGTTTTTTCCTAACTTGTACTGAAAAGCAAATTACAAATCCTTTTTTTCCCGCATGCCCTTTCCACAAAGTCATCCTTACATGTGTATCCTTGCTGGATGACACCCAAGCTGCCTTCCCCCTTCAGTTCACTCTAATTCATCAATATTTATCCTGACCGTGTTGTGCCTGCGATTGCAAGTGCAGTTATAATGCTGTGATTGTCACTGGACCAAACGGTAAATAGACATTGCAGTGGAACATATGCATATGGAATGAGCGCATTCTCACTTCCATATTGTACCCAGAATTTTGAACTGACACTTTTGTTACCCCTAATACTATTAGTGTTCATGGAAAAATGCCAAATTGTCAAACTGTTTTCGACAAACACGTGATAATACCAGATGTCTGGGAATGGGGATTAAGAAGTTTACTCCATATTTCTTATTGGATTTCTGACAACTTTACCTTTCCATTTATATAGATCAGGGAAAAAAAAAAAACATATAAAAAAAACCCACACACTTTGAGCCATTTCTGAAGATCTGGTAAGATCTTACTTAAGAATATGTCTTTTAATTCATGGCCATTTCTCCCCTCTTTTCCGCAGGAAGGCCCATGCCTTTACATCCACTCGTTTGTATAGCAAGCAAAGGAGAAAGCAGCCTACATGCATTTTGTATAAAATCTAAGCACTCCATGCAGAGTTCTTCATGCTTTTCCCCCAAAATATATATTTGGGACCTTTTGCAAGGCCTGTGAAAGGCCTTTAAAAGATTCTCATTTTAAGGACTTTGCAGTGGAACCGAACTACAAGCAATACTTTAAAAAGAGCAACTACAGGATTTGACTGAACAGAGAAGTTCTGGAATAAAGAAAATACAGAAAAAATAAAGATAGGTAAAGGTTTCTGGAGTAGAAGAACCAGACTGAGTTTCAAGCTGGACTAAACTTGAAAGAATCTTTGAGTCGAAGAGAAAGCTGGATTGAGAAAACTGAGAACTGACAGGAGTGGAATGGAAGAATAATATTATGCCTTGTGATTTCTTACACATAGGTAAATGCAATGTATGGAATAACTTTTTTTTTTTTTAAACCATACATAATAAATACATATTTAGTGGTAGAGAAATGCTTTTGAATTCCCATTGATTTGCTGAGCTGTGAATTTAGAAAAGGAACAATTCTGAAGAAAAAACATCTATTTTAATTTAAAAGCAATATTGCATTTAAAAATCTATCCATTTAGATAAAACAAAAAAAGTTTTAAGTGGTTTTAATTGAAGAATAAAAATGAAACAAAACATGTATTAATCCAAAACATTCTCTTCCTTTTTTCTTTACTTGACCAACAAACAGAAGAGGCTGTTAGTTGTCTGACTTTAACAGTACAACTCAGAAAGATAAGACAAGGAACAAAAACCAAATAGTTTTGCATTCTTTCACATAATTACACACATTTATATTTCAAAAGAATCACTGCCTTCTCATAATTCAAAGAACCGTTATAACTTTTCACTCTGCTGCAAATTGCTTCCCCTTAAATGGCAAGCCTCATTTATCAATATTTTCTTTTTTACTGTAACGATACTACAGAATCTAAAAGAAGAAAGGCAAAGGAAGAGAGAAAGAAGGATAGACTGAGAGAGAATGAAAATACTGACATCTGTATAATAAACAAGAACATATTGGAAACAAATGGTGCATTGTTGCACTGACGTTGAAAATTCTTCTTTTTGAAAAAAGTAAAACATATCAGGTAGCTTATTAAGCAATACCCTATGATTTTTATTTGTTTGCCTGGTTTGTACATTATTAACTACCTATTCTGTGAAGAATGGTGATGGAATTTAAATGCTAATAAAATCTTAGCTGAACTAACGTAATCACAACAAAAGAGATTTGATATCAGTACATATAACTGGAAATATAAGAAGCAATAATACTAACATAAGGCACCGTGGTGATAGGAACATCATATGAGCCCGTACAGAATGAGGCTTCTCATCACAGCAGTGACCTGTTGGCAGAGAAGATGGGAAGAAAAGGACTTGTCCCTTTTTGAGCTTCTTTATAATTTTCCTGCTCCTAAAGGAACAAATCTTTTCTAGAGAAGTTTAAAGGTGAAGCAATAGTAGATTGCTTTACAGTTTTGCCCAGCTCTCTTTTCTATGAGAGGGATCATGTTCCAAAACAGGGGTCCATGACACACAGCAAAATGTTTCCCACCCTCTTTAGTAGCATATAACAGTACTTACGCACACTAGTCACTGTTTTTTAGAAAATCAGGGGTTTTTTTTTCAGCAAAAGGTATTTCCTTACACTTTGGTTATGACACAAAATAATTTCAACCATTCCCAGTGGAGATGGAAGCAGCTAAACAGACAAGAGGCACTCTTAATATTACATACCTTCAATAGCTGGCAGGAGGAAATTCTGTCAGACGTGTTCCTGCAAATACTTGTGTTATAAAAACAACAACAACAAAATTAAAAGTTTGTTTGTTATAAATGATATATTTTTAAAGCCCATCATATTTTTATAATGCTGCTTATTTTAAACTCTTACCATATGCTCTGCAAGAGATGCAAGCATATGGTTCACATAACAATACCATATGTCTGATAATATTTTGCTGTATATTACAGCAATAACAAACATTTTTAATTTGTAGAGGGACTGAATTTAAATTATGTTTTCTCTTCATTTTTTCCATTTATAAATACTTCTGATGCCATTTCCGCAGAAGCCTATAAATCCTCAAAACAGCTTAATATTTCAAACGAAAGATTTAGGGAACATTTTATAGCTAAAACCACTCATTCATCACTGTCCTTTGATGAAACATGGAAAAAATAAAATAAAATAAAATAAAATAATAAAATAAATTAACAGCACACATTCAAGTTATAATGTACTTATGCAGCTCTTCCTTTTTCAATACATTTTTGCCACTGTCTTAACCCAAACACTGAGTGTTGGAAGAGTTTAGGGTTTTTTTCTTTCTTATTTTCTATGATGCTTAGTTTTCTACTGAATCAACAAGGACATGAGAGATGAACCACAAGCAAAAGTCTATGGGGCTCATCTTCCTTGACACAAAATTACATTTGAAGAGATGAAAGGAGAATAATTCTGTGGCTTGTGCTATTGTACAGGGCTCCTGGTCAGAGTCAAGTACCACCAGGTTTGGCATTCCCTCCTATGGGATACTTACCCCACATACAGAGGTGAAAGTAGGAAGAAAGGTTTAGAATAAGTCCCTCAACATGATCTTATGGAAGGAAAGAAAATTCAGTATCTTCTTTTACTTTTCAGGGACTCACTTGATGGCCAAACACCACAGCAAAACGATGGATGAATATAACCTCATTATTAGAGCAGAAAAGCCAGTGACTTTGGACAAAGACATGTGACATGGTAAGAAATAAGGAAGAACAACAGCTGTGTCTGGAAGAGACTTTAACTCTCTTCCAGTTTGAAGGCATTCCCCCTTGTCCTATCACTACGTGCCCTTGTAAAAAGTCCCTCTCCAGCTTTCTTATAGGTGCCCTTCAGGTACTGGAAGGGGCAATAATGTCCCCCAGGAGTCTTCTCTTCTCCAGGCTGAACAACTCCAACTCCCTCAGCCTGTCCTCATAGAAGAGGTGCTCCAACCCTCTGATCATCTTGGTGGCCTCCTCTGGACCCTCTCCAACAGGTCCATGTCCTTCTTGTGCTGCAGTACTTCAGGTGAGGTCTCATGAGAGCAGTGTAGAGAGGCAGAATCCCCTTCCTGACCCTGCTGGCCACACTTCTTTTGATGCAGCGCAGGATACGGTTGGCTTTCTCAGCTGCAAGCATGCATTGCCTGATCATGTTGAGCTTCTCATCAACCGACACCCCCAAGTCTTCTCCTCAGGGCTGCTCTCAATCCATTCTCCACCCAGACTGTATTTATGCTTGAGATTGCCCCAACCCACACGCAGGACCTTGCACTTGGCCTTGTTGAACTTCACAAGGTTTTCACAGGCCCACATCTCAAGCCTATCCAGGTCCCTCTGGACTGTATCCTTCCCCTCCAGCATGTCGACTGCACCACACAGCTTGGTGTCGTCAGCAAACTTGCTAAGGGTTCACTCAGTCCCAGTGTCCATGTCACCGACAAAAGATGTTAAAAAGCACTGGTCCCAGTACCAACCCTTGAGGAACTCCACTTGTCACTGGTTTCCACTTGGACATCAAGCTGTTGACTGCAACTCTTTGACTGCGACCATCCAGCTGGTTCCTTATCCACTGAGTGGTCCATCCACCAAATTCATGTCTCTCCAGTTTAGAGACCAGGATGTCATGCAGGACAGTGTCAAATGCTTTGCATAAGTCCAGGTAGATGATGTCAGCTGCTCTTCCCTTATCCACCAATGCAGTAATTCCGCAGTAGAAGGACACCAACTTTGTAAGACACAATTTGCCCTTAGTGAAGCCATGTTGGCTGTCACCAAGCACCTCCTTATGTGCCTTAGCAGAGTTTCCAGGAGGATCTGCTCCATGATCTTGCTGGGCACAGAGGTGAGACTGACCAGCCTGTAGAAGCCTTTACTGAGAATGTTACTGGCTTGTGCACATCTAGAAGGTGATGAAGTAAGAAGAATTCAGAAGTTTGGAGATAACTAGAATGTCCAATGACTCCATTAGGGTCAGAAAATGGAAAAGTAACACATAACACACTTAAAGACTTCAGTGACATGGACAGTCATGTGGCTGTCAGTAGTCACGGTGACCTGAGATACATAAAAACTTAAGAAGGGAGTATCAAGAATTCCTTTTTGGGGTTTAAGTTACTTACAAAGCGCCCAGAAGAAAAAAGTAAATAAACCAGTGTTCACAGAAAAGGAGACAAACTAAAGCTGCCAAGAGTTTGAAGGCTCCATTTGTTTCTGCAGTGGAAAATGTTACTCCCCTCCCTCTGGAGCTCAGATGCTCCAGTTATCTCCTACAGGAAGAGGACTTCTTGTAGTCTTCTACTGTGATGTCACAGCTCCTTGCCACTTTCTACTGAGCACGCTATTTACCAAGTGCCACGTACTTCCATCAAATGAAAAGAACAACCTAGTCGTTATAAAAGCAGTATGATCTAGATGAAAAGGAACACCACCATAAACCTCCTCTAACTTCAAAGAAGAAGCTGCATACAAAAAAAAAAAAAAAAGCCATTTAATTTACTTGGTCAAATTAAAAAACACACAGCTAGGTGCACGGAGGAACTAAGTGTTGCTCTACTTACAGCTGCTTAATTGCAGTCAAAGCAATTTCATGCCCCACCATCAAAAGGCCGGAGAAGTTTGTAGCAGTGAAAAGAAAATTCCCTCTTTGCATAACACCTACTGCTTATTCTGTAGTTCTTATTCTTTCAACATCTTGTTAAGTAGAATCAAAGCAATGGAAAGCAAAATGGGTCCTTGATGCCTTGATTGTTCACATTAGCTGATAAATAACACCAGTACCACCCAGTTCTTGAGGCTGGTGCTTAAACTGGTAATTGCCCCCTAGAAGTATCAGCACTAGTTTTGACACACAGCTATGCCAACAGTCAGGGTAATTAGCTAATTTGGCGACTGAAGAGTGATAGAGATCTGCTTTTAAATCTCTTTGAGGTCACTGTCTTTTCAGTGGATCTCATAACCAAGATACAAAGGAAGCAGAATTTAAATCCAGCGGCATGCTCAAAATATCTGGCAAATTTCAGTGAGAATAGGCTGGAAAGCTGTGACTTATGTGTGGCAGAGACCCACATGTGTCTTATGACTGTGGTGAAATTATCATGTGTTGTAAAGTCGTATTTGGGGAGAATTTTCAGTAATACCCTTTCAGCCAAGTCTTTTAAAAATGTATTTGTTTATAGTGATTATTAAGGCACATACACAACAACATTTGCATTACCAGTGTGTTAGCTATAGTTAAGATATCTTTAAATTTTTGTGAAGTAGGTAAAATGTGGATAAATGCGGTTCCTGGTCCAAATGACCCACACACTGAGACACTGGGTATCTGTTGCCACCAACCTGCACACAGGGTCCTTGATTTGAACGGATTTGAACGGTAGTGGAGCTGAGTATAGGTCTTTATTTTCATAGCACTGACTAATACTATATTAATGTTTCTGTCCGTAGAATTTTTTTATTTTTTAAATCTCTACCAATTTCTGTTGTGGTTTTCCCACTACATCCTGAAATTGATGTAGTAATGAAAAGAAAATTTTCTGTCTTGAGAAAAGACAAGGGTGCATTATGTGCCACAGGCAATAACCATAGCCAGGAAATCATCTGACAAATAACAAGCCAAGACAAAAGCCAGTTCTCCCTTACAGATTTGTTATGTCCATAGACAAATTAAAACACAGCTCAGAAGCTCACAGAAGTATAGTAATCAATGCAATGTTTCTGAAGGAAGAAGACTAACTTAACTCCTTAGTTTAAAACTCAGTTTAATTGGGTACACTGTCTGTATCACAAGTAGATGAATAGCTTATGTGGTAGACAAATACACTCTTTTTCTTCGCTTCCTTGAAAGACAGCTTAGATCATATTTCTCCCTTTCCTAGGCAGTTTTTATTCTTGGCCAGAAGTCAAAAGCTCCTCTCTCTCTCTCAGAGTAGTTTTCATGTTGAGATAAGATGGGAAAGATGATATTCTAGCATTTCCTAGCATTTTCTCTGACCAGGACTTCCTACACAGCCCTCTTGTTAAGGGAAAACTTCAAATTTTCTTCTCTTCTTCAAAGGCTCATCACTTTCAGCAGGCTTTCTGGTCTCTAGATGGGATTAAATTCGCATTCTTTCCAGTCTGAGGCACAGTGTACATGTCAGATTTTGAATCAGCACCTATTATATCCCAAAGAAATGGGTGCAATTATCTCACTGAAGTAGTCTAAGAAATATTGGAAACTTTTACGAGTTCCTTCCCATAATCTTAACTAAATTTCCAGGTTTAACTTATGATTGCTGAAGGATAGTTGAAGGTTTGTGCTTTTTCCTTGTCAGGACTGAACATGTTACATATATATTCTAAAAACTAGTGCTGAAAAGCATGCTCCTGTGTCAATCGCACTGAAAGAAGTTTTGTTTTAAACTTACTAGATGGACAAGAGAAGTCAGAAAGGTCCTTGACTTTCTGAAATACTCATGGGAGTTACACAAAAGTAACCTGGCTCAAAAACATATACAGAAAGCAGTATTAATGCTGTGGTGTTTGTTTTTATACTATATTGAGAACTGTTGCATAAGGCTATCTGACCTTGTCAGTGCTACATAACACAGTGCAATTGGCCAACTTACCTTGGAAAAGGGGTTCTGAAGCCAAACAGAGAGGAATAAATATATGTGAGAAAATCTATTATTTAATTCCTTGGCGTCACAATTATTTACCTGCTTGTAAGAGAGATGCTATGATTTTTTTCCACCTTTTCATTAATGTTATTTTTCTAAGCAACACCATAAAAATGACTGGTAGAATCCTTACCCAGGTAATATTTTTATTAACTTCATTTCCTTTTCCTTGAGTAATGAGTGCAGGCTGAAGACCAAGGAGCTCAGATTATGTTGTTAAAAGATGGCTTTGATCTAGAGAGACAGACTATTTAGTCATTGATTCATTAACAGCAGTATTTTCATTCTGATACCCTACTCCAATGTAGTAGTAAATCTTGCAAGGTTAACTTTTAAATGCTCAGTAATAGAGTGTCATCAGTTTTCAGTAACAGTCTGAAGCTCACATTTAGCAATGACTTTTGCCATTTTAGTATTAATTTTATATATGTTTTCACAGATAATTAAAGTACCTGGTTACTAAACAGATTTAGCATAACTTTGCTGATATTCAGTGATACAGCTTGCTTGTTTTTACATGTATTCATGTTGAAAACAGTTTGCAGTGGCAGGAGATGATTAATCATTAAGCTCAGGGTTTAATG
The DNA here is from genome assembly GCA_013398815.1 of Ibidorhyncha struthersii. Lineage (NCBI taxonomy): Eukaryota > Metazoa > Chordata > Aves > Charadriiformes > Charadriidae > Ibidorhyncha > Ibidorhyncha struthersii. Next base: position 244,851 of record VZSZ01011436.1, on the reverse strand, counting down.
TAGCAACAGTATATGGGAACTTTTTCTAAGGATACAATTTTAAAAGCCAGAGAATTCTTCCAAAGTCACTAAAAGGAACACAAGCACTGCTCCGCTCGCTATTCAGGTTCTTGCTGTGCTTGTGTCTCCAGCAGAGGACACAGCTTGTTCTGAGAGTGCTTTGGCTTGAATTATAGAATCAGAGAATCCTCTAGGTTAGAAGAGACCTTTAAGATCATCAAGTCCAACCGTTAACCTAACACTGCCAACACCACCACTAAACCATGTCCGTCAGCACTACACCTACCCGTTCTCTAGAATCCTCACCAGCTTCATTGCCCTTCTCTGGACACACTCCAGAATCTTGATGTCTTTCCTGTGGTGAGGGGCCCAAAACTGAACACAGTACTCGAGGTGGGGTCTCACCAGTGCTGAGTACAGGGGAACGATCACTGCCCCAGTCCTGCTCACCACACTATTCCTGATACAGGCCAGGATGCTGTTGGCCTTCTTGGCCACCTGGGCACACTGATGGCCCATATGCAGCCGGCTGTCCACCAACACACCCAGGTCCTTCTCCACCGGGCAGCTTTTGAGCCACTCCGCCCCAAGCCTGTAGCGCTGCACGGGGTTGTTTTGGCCCACGTGCAGGACCCAACACTTGGCCTTGTTGAACCTCATACCATTGGTCTCAGCCCATTTGTCCAGCCTGTCCAGATCCTTCTGTAGAGCCATCCTGTCCTCAAGCAGATCAAAGAATGGTTGAACCTCCTGAGCATCCGTGTTCATGTGCAGTGATCCACACTGAAGCTTCTTGGCCTTGAACCAAATGTCCTGGAGAAATGGAAGTCTTTCACTACAAATATGGAGAGGTGATATCATTTCGGGGTTCCTTTGTAACAAGACACGTGATTAGATAGTTTGAGGCTGATCTACTTTCTGTAGCTTCCATAAAAGTTTCTGGTTTTTAGTTTGTTGTACCAAAATTTGTTGATCTTCCTGCTAGAGAAGTTTATGCACAATCGTACCTTTTTGTTGCTTCAAGTAATTTTCCTGTTGATCATAAGCTCTATATTCTCTGAAGTTGCTGGTAGTCATTCATAAGAACAGTAATAAGATTTCCTTTCAGCAAAGGATTTCCACAGCTCTGCAGAGGAACCTGTAATTCATGCAGAAGAAAAATCTCTTGTGTATAATACAATATTGACGACATGGAGATCATGGACTCCAGATTCTGGCTAGTGCTCTTTACATTACTATTTCCCCTCATAAGTAAATGCTGTAGTCATTTCTGTGACATTCCCCCCTCATCTCCTTAACATTCACAAACTGCAAGTGAAGGACCAAATTTGGGGTAGGGGAAGGAACACATAGGTACGCTGAACTTACTTCTTGTATGTGTGGAAATACTACTGTCAGATGTGCCAACCTCACGGATGTTTCTGTTGACTATATCTGTACACTTGCAATAAAAGGAATCCTACATTTTTAATGAAACAGAAATCCTACAAATGTTCATACACAGTCATCTTTCCTACACCACGGGCTTTTTTTGTTGGTTGTTTTCTGGTTTTTGGTGTGGTTTCTTTTTTTCTTCTTTTTAATAATTCAGTTGATGTTACCGTAAAATATGACTTAAAGGAAGATCTATGGCTTTAAAGTATTGTGGTGGGTTTACCTTGGCTGGCTGTCAGACACCCATCCAGCTGCTCTCTCATCACCCTCTGTCCCTCTCCAGGACAGGCTGAAAAAGCTTGTGGGTCACGACAGATGGGGAGATTATTTGCCAGTTACCATCGCAGGCAAAACAGATTTGGGGAAAATTATTTTAATTTATTGCCAATTAAAAATAGAGTAGAATGGTGAGAAACAAAGACAAGATTTCCTTCTTCCCAAGTTCAACTTCAGTTCCGTCATTCCTGACTCTTTTACCACCTCCCTCCCCAGGCAGCTCAGGGAGGAGGAGGACCCGGGGTTTGTGGTCAGTTCATGACACTTCGGCTCTGCTGCTCCTTATTCTCACACTTTTCCCCTGCTCCAGCATGAGGTTTCTCCCATGGGATATAGTTCTTGATGAACAGATCCGTTGTGAGTCTTCCCTGTAGGCTGCAGTTCTTCGAGAATTGCTTTGATGTGGGTCCTCTGCATGGGGTACAGTCCATCAGGAATAGACTGCTACAGGGTGGGTCCCCTACAGACCACGGGTCCTGTCAGGAGCCTGCTCCAGTGAGGGCTCTCCATGGGCTGCAGCTTCATTCAGGACACAGCAACCTGTTCCATTGTGGGGTCCTCCACGGGCTGCAGTGTGGATATCTGTTCCACTGAGGTCATCCATGGGCTACCGGGGAACAACCTGCTTCTCCATGACCTGCTGCAGGAGAATCTCTGCTCTGGCACCTGGAACATCTCGTGCCCTTCTTTCTTTACTGACCTCGGTGTCTGCAGTCATTTTTCTCACATTTTTCTCTCTCTCACAGCTGCCGCCCAGTGTTTTTTACCCTTTCTTAAATGTGCTGTCACAGAGGCACCACCAGCATCCCTGATGGCCTCAGCTGTGCCCTGGAGTGGGCTTGTTTTGAAGCCGGCTGGCATGGGCTGTGCCCAGCATGGGGCAGCCCTTGGTCTCTTCTCACAAGGGGTCACGTCTGCAGCCCTCCCTCGCTACCAAAACCTTGCCACATAAACCAAATACAACCATTTTTGGTTTTTGCAGAAATTTCAAAGTAATATACCAAAGCAATAAATCTGAAAATGATCATCCTATGATCGTTCAAATTACACAGGAAGCCAAAATATGTTCAGATGTATGGACAATGTACTTGCAATTAGCCTTTTCCCCCCTCCGTCCTGTTAAGCTTCTTTTTTTCTACAATTCACCTCTAAACTAACCTTCATGAATACCTTTATCATTTACTCAATTTCTTCAGAAATTTCAAATAATCTTTGGTTGTCAAAACAATTATTTTAAATTCCGATTTTGAGTTCAAAATTGGTCTTATCCGTTAGAGATATTGACATTCAAAGTATTTTAGTGCTAACTGCTTCATGAATAGTTTTGCCTGACAATGGCTTAAAAGTGTATTTATTATTTATACTTTCTTATTAATGACATATTAAGAAATAAAAAATTCACTATATCCAATGACTATCTGCAGGAGTTCAGTGATAAACTTATTTTCAACATTGTGCTTTGATTCCTGTCAACTATTATAAAAATATAGTTCTGTAAAAACATTGACAAAATATAGATTATTTGCTGAAATTGTAGACAGAATTTTATTACCTTCTGAAATATAAACCAGCAAGGAAAATATCACGCTGACACTTTTTTTCCAGTCAGTTAGGAAATATACTTCTTAAAACAAAAGGAATTCTAAAGACAATATAACTGCAAAATGAAGAATCAAAAAAAGCTACATTTTTCTTACTTTTAGCTTTTATACATAAGTCCATTTAAGAGGAATATTATATATACTGCAATCTGTACAGTTTGGAACTGCTCCTCAGTTAAGATCATAATAAACTGCATGTGACTCATCCTCTCAATTCCAAAAATAAAATCTTCCTTTTTCCTGCAATTTTGCATAATTGGTCTCTGATAAGAGTAAAAGAATTATGCAAACATTTGATATGCATTAAGGCAGCTGTTTGAGACATATGTGATTTCAAAAAAAATGACTTGTATTTCAGTTTTGAAAGAGTAGTGCATCTTTGTCATGACATATTTTTAAAGGAAGACTGAGCCTAGAAGCTCAGAACTTACTGTATTTAAAAGAAATTTTGTGAAATTGAGTACTGATACACTGCGTATTGCAAAAGACAAATATTTTATTGTATGAGTTTTGGATTAAACCATGTCTAAGTAGGGTTACGCTGAACTATGTCAGATGGGCGACTATAAAGGTAAAGTGTCCTCAGTCATACATAAAGTTATTACAAAAATGTAACTGCTATGAGAAACATAGATTTCCATCAAAACAGAAAGAAAAACTTCCATCAAAATTGTAAAGGAAAATAAATTTCAGTGCCAGATCAAAATAAAAAATATTTTTCTTAAGGGGTTATAATATTACAAGGAGGAAAAATGCTTTATTTTGAAACTGCATTTTATTTTTACAGTTTCTCCAATTTAATTCAAACTGTTAAAAAAAACAGTAATAACATCAAATGTTTTGTTTCCTTTGATCCATTACATGTATTTATTCATTGTTTGGGCCAACAAACCAAAAAATCAATCTTTTGCACAGCTCTAGTTAATATAATATGCCTGCCTTGACCTTCCAAGGAAGCTGTGTGTAAACAGGAAATACAAATTCAATTTATAACCACAATGATGAGATGAAAGAAGGCAATTCTTTAAAATGAACCTAAATAATTGTCCCCTGACCTCTTCTCACACTTTGTACAAGAGAAACAAATAAAAAGAAACTTGTCTGATTGCTTATTGCAGAAACAAATAAAAAGAAACTTGTCTGATTGCTTATTGCTGAACTGAGTGTGGACACAGAAGCAATCAGTAAAAAGATGCTCCTCAATGTGTTGTTTGTAGTATTTGAATTGAAATACATGCCTGAGTTTTCAGTAATGCATAGACTTGAAGAATTTATGAGTTTGTGTCATATAAGGCACACTTTATTAGAGCTTCCCAGAAACATTAGGATTTGTCTTAAAATTGTTGTTTTTCCTACATAAATCGTATGATTCAGGCTACACTATATGTAAAATTAAACTCATAAAGACAGATAAACTACACTGTGGCATTGTGGGGGTTCCAGGGAAATTAGAAATTAGGAAATGCCAGAATTATGTACAACCTTAAGCGATCACGAGTACCCCTCCTATTCAATATTGTACTCTTTTTAGCTTCCTGATCACATAATAGTGGTTTAAGATTCCTCTTTCCTTCCGTGCACAGGATGGATAGCTCTCATTTAATAATATTAATAATATTCAATGCTATGCTTTGTTTCTTTTAGCTTTTTGTAGTGTCTATCGCTAGACCTTATTTAAACTCAGAAGACAGGTTTATTAATTTCTGTGGGAAAATTTCTGTTCCAATAAGAAAAGTATTACTAAAACTCTTCACAAGTGTTATTAAATTATTGAATTTATGTTCACAATGCTCCCCTGAAATAAGAGAAGTACTATTATGTCTGTTTTACAGATGCAGAAATGAGTTGTAGGGACATTTGGTAGCCAGAAAAACATATCTGGATGCCCAGTTGTTAGAACCCAATTTTCCAGTATAGATACCATGTTGCGTTCAAATTGCAACTGTTGTACTGCGGAGTCTTAACATTTATATAAATGTGTCTATAGGCTTCTCAGAAAATAGGAGAAGACAGGAAATGAAGAATCACTTTGTTACACGATGTTAGCTTTCCCTTTTATCACAGCAGAATCTATCAGAAGTTAGTAAAAATAATGAGCCCAGCTGCAAACTCTAATTTAGGTTTTTCTTAACCCGTAGATTCCTAGAAAGTGAAGCGTCATCCCATTTCTCTGCGATGGCAGCCAAATCTTTCTGATTTTCAATGCTGCTTACACTCTCTCCAAATAACTGCTACTGACCACGTTCAGAGGCAAAATGTGGATTAACTCATTTTAGCCATTCTTGCCTGTCCTTTGAGATGACAGAAGTAACAGTTTGTCTTCTGTGATCTTCACTACTGTTCCCTGCAGAAAGAAACAGGATATTTTGTCACTGATTCTCATAACAGTTCTGACTGAAAAACACAGGTGGGATTCAGAAACAGTTTTCTTCTGGTCTTGTAAGGAAAGCAGGCTCTAATAAAAATAGACTTTTCCCTCTGTTCTTCCCAATTGCAATATCTCTAACTCTGTCTCTTTCTAACCACCTTTGCTGACTTCTCCTTCTTTGTACTATGTCAACTCTTCCTACTTACGCCTTCCCAGGCCCCTGGCCGAGATGTCCATCTCATGTACTGTACCAGCAGAACTTCAGCTCCTTTCTCCAGAATTGCCCGTCCCTGCTCTAACGTTTCGCTGGTCTCCACGTTCGCAGGTTCTTCCTTTCGGTTTCTGTAGCCTCAGTACTTCTCTTGACTTGCTCGTAATTGCTTTGTTCCTCTCGTCTTGCCTGTTCATCCAGTTGTTGTCTCCCTCTCACTCCTGTTTCCAGTTACTCCAGTGTCTGCGTCCCTCATGCTCCTGGGATCTCACCTCACTATTGCTATGCAGGTTCCTCATCCAGTCAGGGAATACCCGTTGGTGTTCAGCACTGAGCTTGATGCCCGTTCCAGCTGAGGCAAGTTTAGCATGAAAAAAAAAATCCTCAGAGAAATGTGAAACATCCTTCTACAATATAACTTTAAACTATGCTTTTCTGTTTCATCTTATAGCTCATAGACAAGTTCAGACAGATTTCACTGTGACAGAAAAGGCACATACTGTAATAGTTTGCCAATTTTCAAGTTCAAAGCATGAGTTTACTTAAAGATTGTCAAAGAAAAGGTCGCTAATTTTTTTTTTTTAGTGTGGGCCAGCCAACAGATTTTTTAACTGGTGTCATTCTTGGAAAGAGCTAAACCACTTTGGCTGGCAAAATCCAAACAAATTCACTTTGCAACAAGCACTCAGCATGAGAAATTTCAGTCTGACTGGTTAGCTTGGCAAAGTCTTAAGTGCCTGAACACAAAATGTTGTAGTAGGAGGCATTGGCTCCTAATGACATACAGTCTTACAGTGTGTGAGGGAAATAGACTCTCCTTCATCTCTTCGATTTCATTTGCTTCTCCTCTAACTCTTCTGTTATTCTTAACTGCTTTTTGAAATTAGACATTTTCTCTTTCCTTGAAGAAATTGCCAGACTTTAAAGAAGAGACAATACTGAATATATAGTGGCACATATGTTTAATTCTGAATGGTTTTTGTTTCTTCCATTTTCAACCCTGTTTTCTCATAGAGTGGGTAGCCCAGACGAAGCTTAGATTTCACTTACTGAAGCATAATTTGACAAATTTTTATAAATCCCACTAGGATTTTACTTTATTTGTATTTTGAAAGGGAAATATAATTTCCCCCTTCTCTCTTCCCCCTTGTTAAAAACCCTTGCTATAACTCTTCAAATTGATAAGTACATTTAAGAGAGGTAGGTAAAAATCTGCTATCTCCTTTTCTGTTACATGTCCTAGGTGATGAAACTAACCTTGATTTGTCTCTCTAGTAAAATAAATTACTCTCCTGTATGTGAATATGCAATTTTTGAGTTCTTAGCTAGTTCTTACTATTTACATTCCTGAGTTTCTAAATCCACATTTGCATTTGGCATTCAGGGTCCATTTCTTAGGTATGGTACAGTCACACGCTACATTCCAAAAAGATTCAGAGGAGGAAACATTGTGCACGTGGTTGGATATAGATAGCAGAAGGATTCTTCCCCCGCATAGAAAGTCACAGAATCACAGAATCAGAGAAAAACAAAAGCAGGGTCACCCAGACGAGGCTGGACAGGAACTCATCCAGGCGGGTTTTGAATATCTTTAGAGAAGGAGACACCACAACCTCTCTGGGCAGCCTGTTCCAGGGCTCCGTCACCCCCAAAGTAAAGAAGTTTTTCCTCATGTTGAGATGGAATTTCTTGTGTTCCAGTTTGTGCCTGTTGTCCCTTGTCCTGTTGCTGGGCACCACTGAAAAGAGTCTGGCCCCATCTTCTTGAAACCCGCCCTTTAGGCATTTATAAGCATTGATGAGATCAAGTCCACTACTCTCCTGCAGCTGAGGAATCTGAACACTGTCCACTCCTTCCCCAACTTGAACCTCTGCACCTCCAAAACACTTAAGACACTTATTGCAATATCCTGCCTCATATGTTCCAAAGCATATCATAGAATCGTAGAAGGTTTAGGTTTAGGTTGGAAGGACTTGAAAGATCACCCAGTTCCAACCCCCTGCCATGGGCAGGGACACTTCCCACCAGCCCAGGTTGCTCCAAGCCCCATCCAACCTGGCCTTGAACACCTCCAGGGATGGGGCAGCCACAGCTTCTCAGGGCAACCTGCGCCAGGGGCTCACCAACCTCACAGTCAAGAATTTCTTCCTAATATCTCATCTAAATCACCCCTCTTTCAGTTTAAAACCATCCTACCACTGCACTCCCTGATCAAGGNAAACCATTACCCCTCATCCTACCACTGCACTCCCTGATCAAGGTCTCTCCCCAGCTCTCCTGTAGCCCCTCTAGGTACTGGAAGGGGCTCTAAGGTCTCCCCAGAGCCTTCTCCAGGCTAAACAACCCCAACTCTTTCAGTAGGGGTGGAAGCTTTTAATTGAGCTTAAAACTGAACGTGGAAAAGCTCAGAACAAAGTCACCTTCTAATAAGAGGCCTGACAAATGTCTAGAAAGACAGCAGTGTCAGACTAGAAAATATATTTGCTTTTTGATGAAGTCCAAAATAGACTTCTCTTCTGTTGAGCTTACCTACAGTTTAATATACTGAAGAATGTATTTCTGTCATATCACTTCCCCATCACATAACTATTACAAAAAGCACAAGCTGCTCATGGCAGCTTAGCAAATTTCTTTTAGAAGATTCACCTTTCAAATATGTCATGGAAATAGGAATGAAAAGAATTCCTGCAAATTAATAAGAATCAAGAGATCTCCCTGGTAATGGTTGTAGGAAACCCTTAAAACAGTCTTCAGGGGCAAAATAATTGCCTTCACTTCAAACTGAAGAAGTAATGGACAGAGAAAGTTCAAATCCCTTCAGACTACACTTGAACATGCTGAAACAAAACACTGAGAGACCTGGCAAAAAGTTTGTTAAAACCTCTAGGTAGGAAGAGAACTTCATTAATTAAAGTACCTGATGAAAAAGCGAAGTAGTAAAACTGTAAATGTTATGAGTGTCTGTCTAGAGAAATAGAAGTGTGGTTTCAGTTGAGAAAATATCAGTTTGCAAAAACAGTAGCCTACATTTTAGGATCAAAACACACACACATATATATATAATAGAAATATATATAATAGAAATAAGCTTCATCTTTGCATATAATTTAGCAGGAGTTCAAAAATAAGCTGAAAGAAACCAGATGATAATGACAGAACTACACAGATGAATTTTCCTATGACAGTAACTTTATTAAGAAATATTCGGATGTGTTCATCATACTCTTGGAAATGAAGGAACCCACAGGTGCTATTAAATCCCTTAGAAGACCCAAGATGCTTCTGTTTGATTAGCCTGGGGTGTCAGTTTTGATGAACCCTCTTTGGAAATACACAGTTTGGAAAGGTATGCCCTAAACCCAGGGATTTTACACACATTCTGTATTTGAGAAAAAGACTGCAGACAACACAAACGAATTTCAGTACTCTTCCAAGATCTTCTGAAGCCTGACTGAAACAAGTTATATCTTGAAATACACTCTGTGTTGTAGTGTGACGGTCATCCATGCATTGCAGAACCTCAAGATGAATGTTCTCACCACATGCGTTACCATAAGCTTATTTATCCATTGTAACCTTATCTCAAATTTACAATTATAAGAAGTAATTTTACTGGGAAAACAAATAAATTACTTCTTCTAGTTTTCATTATTTTGTCTCTTTCCTGCATGTACTCTCAGCACAGTCTTTAAACAGACCTGTCCATTAATAACCATTCATAAATATCCATAAAGCAAAATCTGGTTTACGTGTGGTTAGATTACCATAACTGTCAAAGCTATTAAACAGCTATCAGTTACAAACTTATCTTTGAGTCACAAAACAAGATGAAATTTGGCAGTGCCAAAATAAGATGAAGTTTGGCAGAGCATTATGTAGTAAAGACAAATTTTGAAAGTTTTTCTAGGAAACAAAGTAACAACACATTTGACATAATTGGAATGAGAAATGGTAATTAAGGTGGTTGTACTGGTATAAATCAAATAATATCATCAGTGTTTAAACATACAATAGCAGTGGTTATGTGCTGGAGTTATTTCAGACCTGTGTGGCATACATATGTTTACATCTGTAATGAGAGCTTGCAGGTATTTATTACTGTATGAACCTTATTATCAAACTCAAATGGGACCCAGATGTCTACCATTTTCCTGAACACTTTTTAATTGACTTTTTAGAAAAAAAAAGTAACCTTGTCTCAATTTTCCTCCAACCTTTTTGTAAACAATTCAGTGAGAAAAATTAGTTTAACTGTTTTATAGAGGATAAACAGCCTGTTTCAGGAGTAGCGGTAATTAAAAGAAGCAACAGACAAAGAAAGGCAAACACAAGAATCTGCTGGGGTGATACAGACAACAAATTCTCTGTAAGTCCCTGGCCAAGTTAGACACAGATAGCAATGAATGTGAAAGCGAACACAATCCTGACGAGGTAGATAAAGAGAGGCAAGCGTCTGTTTCAAATGGAAAGGTCTTCATCGGGAGGATGTCAGCTGGAACAGGAACAGAATCCATCACGTCTGAACCTGAAGAGTGAGATTGAGAAAGGCAGTTTCTCTTTGTTCAATTATGCTCGCCATTGGACTTCTTCAGGATTTCTTTTGTATTGCTGAAAACATTGAAGCCTATATTAACCTTTGTAGTATAAGGCTTTGTCTAGAAACTAGGATGGTCAAAGAAGCTACTTGATAATCTGTTGGTAGAAATAGAGGTTAGAAGAAATCATTCAGGGAGAGCTATGGTCACATTTGGTTGCTGACACAGTCTGAATAACAATTCCTGCCCACAGAGGCAGGAGAAGCAAAATATCCCATTTTGATTCAGAACACGGGGGTTCATTCAACATATATTACTAATATTTATATAGATACAAAAAAAAATCTGAAATCCCACATTGGGAGCTCAGCTTTTTTCTTCAAAAATCTTCATGTACGTAACAAAGCAGTCTCATTTGTGCTTTGGGGTCCTCATTCCTTGGAAATGCTTATACATCTCACCATATCTGGCAGTTTGCTTTTCAAAAATCTGTCGTAGAATCCCATTGTCTTCTCAGGCCCATAGATGAACTGCTGAGGTTATAATATACCATCTGTAACTGTCTGTCCGGTACAGACCTGGGTTGGGAAAAAACTCACCTGTAGGCTTTGAACAACCCAAAACCATCTTTCTAGTTTAGGGACAGGAAAACAAGCTCCTCATCTAGCCACTTATTTTGTCCATCTTTCTGCACTCTGCAAGTTCATCCTAGGATAGCAACTGGTGCAAGCAATAGTTGGAGAACCTATTATTAAGCATGCATAAAGTGGTATCTTTCACAGGCTTACTACAAACTACAGGAAGGTAGAGTGGGTGTGAATCTTTCTGTTCAAGGGAAAAAAAACCCACAATCTGAGATGTTAAAGGGGAAGGTCTCGTATGACAAAATTTCACACTGAAGATTTCATACTTCACTCAATATCCCATAAATGAGTGTACACTGTATTTCCTAATCTCTGCAGCAAATATATTTATATCAGGTTTTAATATGACTGAACTCTGTTTTTCTATCATTGTCCTAAACCAAAGATTACAAGAAGGTTATGAAGAAATGTAGGCACATTTTTCTTTATTTTCAAAAGAGTTATGATTCTAGAAATATATCCCAACTTAGAGATTCCTACACAAATATGCCTACTACATTACCTGCAAGAGCAAAGTACTCTCTCACCCAAGCACAACTAACACCTGAAGCTGTGTAAAAACTAGTCTTGCTGATTGCTGTGTATTAGTGCTTAATGAAATGAGGAAGAAACATTTCAAAATAAAGACACGAGCATGCAAGAACCAGCAAGAGCCTGAAAAAAAAGGTGTGTTTGAAAAATTCATTGAAAGCTTTTCTTACTTCTAGTAAAAAAAAAAAAAAATCTTCATTTTGGCTACTTATACTGTTTCCCTTGTTACCAAATTCTGGCATATTGCTATTTAAAAATAGTGATTTTTTAATTTCCTTTATTCATCAAGTTTAATTTTTGAGATTTCTGAGCTGTAAGAAGCTGTCATGATCCTCCTTATATATGGCAGAAGAAATATTGCTTAATGAGTTTTGCTTTATCTGTCTGTGAGATAAAGTTGACATCATGTTCTCATTAGGTATCTTTGTACATCGTAGAGAAAATTCGGAGGATATGAAATTAGTGTTAATCTTTCTTTTCAGGGACAGCTTGCTTAGTAATGTTTGTAAATAAAGAATCCAGTTCTTAATCATGGATAACCAGTTTATTTAGAGCTGGTGCTCTCAAACCTTGGGTGTCTAATATTGAAGGGAAAAAAATCTTTTCCAGTTATTTCAGTTTTTTTCAGTTATTTCCTTTTTTTTTTTCATAACTTCACAGTTTTAACCATTTTACATGTCAATAATACAGTGCATGATCCCCATTTCCTTTGCAATATCAGATACAAACATATTACCCACCCGTGTGCACTTATATGGAAAAAAGCCTGTGTGGGTATGCAGTGGAGTTTTGAATAGGACCTGTAGCGCAGAGTTTGATGGTACAAGGTTTGAGAGATGCAGCAAGCGAAATTAAATAAACTGTGGTTCTGACTAATCCCTGCTGAGTCAAGGGACTACCATACACCTGCCCTAGGCAACGTTCTTCATTAGCATGCAGTGGGAGGAAATTGGTACGGGTTAGCCATCGCCTGTATTCTGGACAAGAAATGGATTTATCAAGGAAACGAGCATGCCTTCCTCCTGCCAGACCCTGACTTTGGACCGCTACTTACTGCATTTTCAATCTGACACAAAGTTACGTGCTCCTGGCTGCCATGCAGTGGCCCAGCTCTTCCAAATTTGGAAGAAAGTTGCAATGATGCCTCGGGGTAAAGAACAAGGTATGTCCCATTTCTCCTCTTCCCCAATCACCCCATGATGTGGTGGCAACATCGCACGATTGTAAGAGGTGTAATTGAGTTTAGGGGAAAAATATTTATTCTTCCAACTAAAGCGGGGTTAGTACAAAGAAAAGAAGGGGGCAGCTTTACATTTTTCATGCTATTAAATATCTGTCAAAAATATACATATATTAGAAATCCAGTTCACCTCTTAATATATTTGGGATGTTTTCCGTATTTCATTCAACATGGACAAGCAGGCTGTCTGTATAGAACCCCTCTTGCTATTGTAGGCATGCCACAGTCCTGCAGCTGAATACTTAAATGAACCGATACGAGAGTTTAAGTAAAAATAAGTGTCTTCTATTCTCCTGACTGTACACTGTGTTCTCTTCCTCTTTGAACACCCCTTTCATTTTTCTTTCATACTTTTCAATCATATATGCAAACACTTTATTATCAACCTCGTGTGGAAACATGATTACCAATCATCTCCCAGACTACTCCTTGGTCAATTCACAAGTTGAACAGCTCTCTGTGCATCTTCAAAAAAAAAAAAAAAANCTAAAGTATCTTTATATCCTCTTTTTTTTTTTTTTTGCTTCTAAAAGGGGCTAACTTTTGCATTTTTTTTAAGTCCAGCTTTTTGGAGGACTTTGTGATGCAAATGGTTTGATGAAATCTCAAGGAATATCCATGTCTCACAGAACTGCTGAAAAGCTGCCTGTCATAAAAGCAATCACAAGGAGAGATGAAAAAAATGAGGAAGTTCTAGAGACATCTTAATGATATCAATCTGCTATGATAATGCAGTTGCGCGTAAAGATACATATTTATCTGCTTCTTGTAGATTGAACTGCGCTGTCTTGCCTAGATCCATAGCCTGTGCTCCTCATTTGTATACTGCTTTTGTCACATGAATCAATCATTGTTATACACGTTTTCTTTAAATTAAAAAAGAAATTCACACAGTATTCCAGGTATGAATAGACAAATAGGCAAGTTTTGTTATAGATTTAAGAAGAGTAGAGGTGCTGCAATGAACAATTAGGAAAAAAAAAAAAAAAAATGTATGTATATAAGCAGGAAAAAGAAGATGATGAATCTTTTCCCAGGAGAATAAAGCATTCATAATGGCTTTCCCAAACATATTTCCTCTTAATAGGGTGAAGTTATATCTTCAGGTGCATTCATGCAGCCATCGGAGACTTGGAAAATCGTTATCCACCCAGCTGAAAGGGAATTTTTTTTCCAAATGAGGACTTTAAAAACAATGGTACTTCTGAGGAAGGGGGACAGCTCAAACTAAGCATATTCATAAAGGAAGGTTCCGAGGATCTCATTAGTTATCTTAGTGCTATTGTCACTTAGTAGGAAAAGCAGCATACAGAGCATAATCCTGCCATTTTTTATTACAGAAAAATTCCCTGATGAAAACAATCACAGTTTCATTAATTAATAGTTTCCATTTAGGGAGAGAGATTAAATATTTCTGGAAGAATGAATTTCAGCGTGTATTTCAATCATGTAGACTACCTACCTGTGACCATTTTTAGATTTAAAAGGTGTATTTGATAAGACAGTTTCACACTAGTCATATCCCTGTTTCTTTGTCTTTTTCTTAGGCACTGAAATTTAAATAAAAACTTATCATTTAAATTAGAACTTTTCCCTCCTCCTCCCTCTTATTTCTTCCTTTCAATTCTCAATTTTGACTGGAATGCTCTGAGAACAGCACTTAAACTAATTGCAATTTTTGCTTTTGCTTCACCCACCCCTTTTCACTTCACCACTTTGTATCTTCACATAAAAGGAAGGGTGACCTGCTTCCTCTGAAGGTGATGCTAATGCAGTTCAATAAATGGCAGAGAGAACAGGGTGACCTGAAACAGCGCAAGCCATATCAGAAAGGCATTTCATTTTTTTCTATTATGAAAACGAGATTTTCCTTTAAGTGTGTTTATTGAGCTGCAGTAACATAATGTAAAGTAACATAGACTTAAGCAAGATGACCTCATTCATCATCCTGGGGTCAGCTAGAGATGTTGGAAGCATTCTGAGCACTGGTTAAAGAAACACAATTTTTCATGGAAGAAATTTCTTAATCTCTTTGGGACCGACCCTTTAAACTACAGAGTACTGCTGAAGGAAGAGCAGAGCCTTTGCGTTAGCTCTCAGCATTAAACACCTGTGCAGACAGACAGTTGTAGCTGGAAGAAATGTTAACCATGTTCAGCAATATGGAGTGAGGCACTACACCTGCTCTGCTCTCATAACTGGTAAAGAGGAGGAAGAGAGGGCATCGCAGCGGGCAGAAGAGGTGTTTCACCAGGCTTTGGATCAGGCCCATAAATTTTGACCGGAGCACAGCTGCTTGGCTGCAACTCATTACAAGCAAACAATTTGAATGGCCGGTATTTTTAGCTTTTTAGTTACTTCTCCTGCTAGCCAAAATTATTCAAATGTGCTTAAGAACTGTGTTTAGGAGGAATTGATGGGGGGGTAGACCAGACAGCCAGCCGCTAACACGGAAATGTGCCTACGGGTTCAGAGCAAACAGTGCCTCCCACAACTGCTCCACGCCTCTGACCATATGCTCTTCATCTGTTCATCTCCCCAACCATTCATTTGGACTAGGATGTTGAACTGTGCCAAATAAGCTTCCCAGGGAGTTTTCCCTGAATGATGCAGGGGCGGAGGGCTGTATTATCTGAGCTGAGCCAATCCGACCTCCCCCCTCCGGGCATTTTTGAGTAAAAACAAGATGGAAAACTTCAGCAAAGATCCTGCCTCGGCCGCCATCTCATCTGGCCCAATCCCTCACGCAGACAGTTGTCTTCTGTAGCCCCTTTAATTTTCTTCTCAGGGCTATTGTTTAACTGCCCGAACCCCGTAGTGCCCACTTCTCTTAACAAATTTCAAGTTATACAAAGTCTTCCTGGTGTCCTCTACTGGAACACCTGTCGATCTAGGGCAGTCAGTTCATTGCTCCCCTCCGTTTTATCAGACTAGACAGAGTTTTGCAGTTGCTACTCAGATAAAGATCATTTCTAACAATAGTTCATCGTTAATTCTTTTTGGGAAGCTTCCAGATGTTGCTTTAATTCGTTTTGTGGAGTCTCCTGGCTCAGTTTTAAGTCTTGTTTTAATTCCTTTTGGTCTTATATCAATTCCTTTTGGCTATTTTTATATCTATGAGCATCTCCATTATTTATTGCATATTGATTCGACAGCAATATGAACACACAATCTGCTTTGTTGGAAAAATGGATCTCAGTGGTAACACCAGTTTCATTGCTTCCTGTCCCAAGAAACTGAGTATTTTTGATCTAATGGATTGTCTGTCTTAGCTGGGAAAATTGATTGTTAGTGAAGTATGCCTTTGATGAAGTCTTAATAAAACAAAAAGTGAAAAGAGTTTTGTTCCCTTAAACACTGAAGGCACAAAAACAAGGAGGCATTTCCTCGATCTGAAGATCACTTTCTTTATTCGCTTAGTCCAGGATCCCAAAACTCTTCTGTCTCCCTCCTCCCTCCTAAGGCCCAGCTCAGCACGGAGTGGGAGAGCTCAGGGGAAGTGGGATGCCCAGGAATTCCCAGGGGGCCGGCTGATTCCCCAGCTGGCGGCTCTTGGACGTCTTTCCTCAAGCACTGCCTGCTGATCCAGCATCCAGAAAAAGGGATTTTAACAATTCTTTGTTTCATGGCCTGGACTCTTTAATTTTCAGTAGGACCTAAAGTAACATATCAGCTTTATTTTGCCCTTTACACACCGCTATCTAACCTCAGTTTACATCATTTTCTTGGCTGACAAGTAAAAAATAAGTCTGCGGAAATAGTTTGTTGTTTCTTCCTCACAGCTTGCCTCCATGCATTTCTTACTCTGAACAGTTTATTGCTATTATCATGGTCAAAATATTTATTATTTGAATGGAAATTTGCTAGGCACAAAGTACCAAAAACCAGTTTGTCTTTTACTACAGTCAGGTGGGGATCTTAGTGAAGAAACTGAGTTCCTAATCATCTTGGAGATAAATGATATAGAAATTCTGAGTTTCTTTAAAGAAGTATATGCAACCTAAATACAATTAAAAGTATACTTTGTTCAGAAAAATCTGTTTGAAGTAATATGAATCAGAAGGAGACAGTAACAAATCTGACAATCATATATCAGGAAGAAGAAAAAAAAAAAAAAGCGCAACCCCTGTCCCCAACCCACTCCCCCAAATTAAAAAGGAAAGAAAAATATGGCATCATCATAATCACAAAACATGTATTCCTGTTTTTCACTCAGCTGCAGCTTTGCAAGGAATAGTAAAGAATCAGTGAAGCCTAACAACATCCAGCTTCAAATGGCACATTTTTTTCCTCTTTCAGGCGTGAGTAATGCTTAAAACACCTAGAACGGTATAACCTCTGATTCTGTTTGCAAACTTCCACCATCCTGACTTCAGTACCTTTCACTGACTTCCAGGTGATAGAAGAAATGAAAAAAAAAGTATGAGTAAGTTCACAATGATTTTCTATTACCTTACACTACAGTGGCCTATGAACTCCCACAATCAAGGACACAGTTCTCTATGATAAATACATTTAAAGTACATAGGAAAACCACCTCTTTCTGATTTTTTAAATAGAAGAATTTTACATGGCTTTTGTTGCACTTTTTTTTTTTTTCCAAAGGAAATTATTTTTGGTCCAAGAAGAGCTACAGTTAATCCCATGATATTTGACTTTACGGTCTTAACACCAAAGAGAGTTTCTTTTTATTCCGTTCAGGGTTGTGCAAAGGGTATGAGAAGTACTTTCTCTCCAGACTTTCACTCCTGTACTCCCTTCAATGCCAAAGCCTTCACATCTCTGCTTCTCCCCTGTCTCTATTTCTACCGCATCCTTTGTATCACAAGTCTAGTACCACGTATCAGTAGGCAAGCTTGATGTGGGAAGCCAAACATGAAAAACTGGAAACTATTCTCAGCCGTTCTAGCTTTGCCCTGTGCCTTTCATGCCTGCCTTCTTCCCACGCCCCTGTGCAGTCCCGTGTTCTGCCACCTCCCGGCTTTACTGTCCACTGCTCTTGTGTGACTGTTACCAACACGCACTGTGTTACAGGATACACGTCTCAGCGGATTTGTTGTCAAAACCATGTAAACCTGCTACAATCAAATCCTTTTCTTTCTTATATCTAAACACAGCAAGTCATCTCTTTTTCAGCCTATTCTAATTGCAAATGGTTTTACTTAAGACATATTCTGCTCCGGATCGCAATGGTGTCAAATGAAATTGTTCTGAATTTAAGATATTTTATAACATTGTAGGATTTCAGATTTGAGTAGCTTAACATCTCTTTTATATTCTTAAATGTTCAATGGTTGGATTACTTGTTGAACATACTTTGCACATCTACACACTGGAATGGGAATTTATTCATGTAATTGTATGACTCTTGTGCCTCAGAATAGACCAGTAACAGTAATATTTATTATTTGTATTGTATTAGAGTCCACAAGTAAAATCAGGCTGAAGGTCCTGCTGCATTAATCAATATATAGTTTCAGTTTGAGCAGAACCGAAGCATCACTCCAGAAGCAGAATCATGTGCGTGCTTAGCTAAACACATTGACACTTCATAAGGCCAACTAACTGTGTTTGGCACCCTCTTTTGGTATCCATGTATTCCATTAGTCATACAGGAAAAACAGGGGAAGAAGAAGGAATTTTCTTTCAGTTTTGTCTTTTTAAAGTATAAAGCCACTTTCTGCTAAGAAAACTTAGCAGGTTTTTTCTGAGTATGTTTTTAATAGAGCCTCAACAGGAAGGCAGAGAGTATGGCTTTGAGCGAGACCACCAGCCACTGTAGCAGAAATGAGCGAGGGCCCACAGACACTGAGTGTGCTCAGTGCTGGCCCTAAGTTGTCTTTCAGTGTCCCGTCTCTTGCCTTACTCACGTCAGCCTCAAAAGAGCCCAGGTATCTTCCCGACCCAGTGGGAGATGGGCTCCCCAGCGCATCCTGCAACAACCTGGAAAGCACCTCTGCATTTTATCTCCCTCTCTCACAGGCACATCCAAAAACTCAACTGCTCTCAGATCAACTCCAGCCCTCCCCCACTGACTCAAGAACCTCTGGATACCTCCTACCACCACCTATTCCATAAGCAGAGATCCCCCTTTGTCAGAACAGGAGATTCGGGAAATACCCAAGATTTTCAACAGATATTCAGATATTCAGTGTTTTCATTAAGCTAAACATCCTAGCATCAAGGAAGCTCAGAGATTCTCCAGCAACACCAAGCTATTTACCTCCCCTGCAAAAAACTACCCACACATAGGAACCTCATGCGCAAGTTTTAATATTCTCGGTGTTACCCTTGACTCTGCTTGAGGCGACCATAAACGGAAGTTATAGAAAGTGATTTGCAGCTGTGCGAATTAGTTCACTGCATAATTTGCATAAAGAATCATCCATGACATTCATTGAATATCACAGTAATAGTCATGTGAAGGTGAACATCCATATGCTTGCAGGATTTAGGCCTAAAAATACAGGTCTTGGCAAGGTATGCAGTCTCCAGGGGACTTGCAATCTAATTAAAACTGACAAAAGAGTTCTGATCCTAAAACTGACTTTTCATTTTTGGTAAATTTATTGAAAGCTACAATTGAGATGATGGTGTTGTATTTATTTATTTATTTATTTTTCTTTCTCCATGTTTCATAACTATTTTGGTGTCATCTAAAAGCAGCTAATTATGATATGACTGATACTTTCCTTTTCTTCCTGTCTGGAAGATCTTATCACACATCCCATCTCTATCCTCATCATGAAGACTTCATAGCATGTACATCAGAATATGTCTGCCTAGCTGTCATTGGACAGCAAGAAATCTCCATTTTTGCTCTGTTTTCTTGAATGTGCTTCCCCAAATTGTCCCCCTTTTGACTGATACATGCTTCTCTCTTACCAGTCTTTCCGAGATTTAAATAGAGCTTTTTTGTTCATTCTTTAGAGCTATATTCTATCACTAGTCATGAAGTGTCTTGGTGAGATGGAAAGAAGAATCCCAAGAGCCCAGTGCATAAAGTTAATAGTTATTTCTTGAATCTCTGTGTTTGGTTTATCAGTCAAAAGGCATAAACAGAGCCATTACTTTTTTTTTTTTCCCCTCTGAATATCTATGCTGAACATTAGCCAACTTTATAACATGCTGTGGGAGATTTTAAATACCTCTAATTTTAAATATCTCTAAGGATTCAGTTTTATACTTTTTGGAAAATAATACTTCTTTAATTCACGGATACTGAAAGGAGACTGATGGCAGATACTCTTCGTGTAAAGAACAGGAAAAAAATTCTGATATGACAGCTGTTGATATGGAATGCATTCACAATAAAATTATGTTTGTCCGCCAGCCCACATACCCTCATAGTGCCAGCCTCCATGCTCAGACTTACAAAATTGTCATCCACCCTCCCTGGCTTATGATGTGCAGTGAGCAAAAGTTCAATACACTTCAGATTTGAAAGGGAGCATGAAGAAGTTAGGGGACAAATAGAAGTATCAGAATGTAAAATAAATATTGCTACATGTCACCAACAAAACAAGTGAATGTACAGCAAGAAATTTATGACAACAGCCCTGGAAGAAAGAGAATTTGTTGCCCCAGCTGGAAATAAATCATTCAACAATATAAAGAAATCAGAAAAATAAGAATCGGGAAGCTGGAAACAGCAGAACTCAACTCCTATCTACTGGGCATCCTGAAAAGCAGGGCTCAGAAAAGCTAGTGACAGCAAGAGGCAACAACTAGCGTGGTTCTTTATTTGCTTCCCATGCATTCTTCCACATCAGTAAATGAAAAGTAAGGGTGTTTCTGTGTGAAAACTTGTGTGGGAATAGTGCGGGTAGAGCTAATTAATATGGTGACAGCATCAATATTTTACGTTTGCTCTTGTTGCAGGGGAATCAAGGTGGGGCGGCTGCAAGAACAGAATGACACCACTCAGGGACATACTACCTCAAACCCACTCACTGAGCAGGAGGGTGATTGCAATTGCTGTTCTACGTTTTCTAATCTGCAACACAGCCCCCACACTTTTACAGGGAACAAGGTCCCTGCCGCTTCACACCAGCTCAGACAGGCACCATAAGCCAGGGGACTGGGACCAGGACCCTCACTCCAGACATCAGGTCCCATCTGGTGGCCTGGCCCTAGTGGGTCTTGGCTCCATTTTAGGCCCAAACTCTTCCATGCCACTGGAGGACCTCTTACGTGTTCTCTACCTTTTCTGGCGTAATAAGGAAGGCTATTCTCTTATTTAATACTTTTGTTATAAAAAGTTGGACATCAACAGCAGTAGTAGAACAAAATTAATCTATTCCATCTTTGGGTTCTTTAGGTCATTATTAATCCAGTCAGTCAGAGCTGTTGGAGGACCACTTATGTGTTCTCCACCTTCTCTGCTCTAATAAGGACAGCAATTCTCTCACTTAATACTTTTGTTACAAAAAATTGGACATTAACAGCAGTAGTATAACAAAATGAATCTATTCTTTCTTTGGTTTTAGGTTGTTATTAACCCCATCAGTTAGAGCTGGGCAGAGGTAGCCAATGTTTCATTTGTTTGGGCTGTGTTTTCTGGTAGGCTTCACCCCAGGACGCTTCTGTGTTATAAAGCAAGCTTCGTTCAAAGATTTCTAGGGTTTTTTACATTAACTCAAATATACCTGTGGGGACCATAAAGAGATTATTCAGCTAAATTGGTAGATGCCAATTATTTCTTTTGTTTCTTTGGATTCGGGTTTGTTTTTCTTGTGGTGTGTTTTGCTTTCTTCAGTTATGTGATACAGAAACGTGCTTATGGATTTCGTTTCCAATGTACAATTATAACAGTGCTGACACTTTCACTTCTTTGGTGCACACTCCTTTATATTAAAGTGACTCTGTAATTCCTGATAAGTATAGGTAAGCTGTTTAAAGGCTTTAGCAAAGTGCTATCTGCATGATTCTAAGTAATTCAAACATTACCTGGTAATTTGCTGATACAAAGGCACAAATCGCATATATTTAAATTTTACACAACAAATAAACCCCTTGTGTATCACAAAAACTTTCTGTGAATTCATCATAGAAGTAACAAATAGATTGCCCTTTTCATGAGGCTATTAATTATTTCAGTGGAACTACACTCATGAGAAAGGAGAGGTAGTTCGAGACTTGCACAGGATGACACCATGGTGACAGGTATGTAACCATGTTACAGCTCTGGGTCAGATCCTCAGTATAAATTGGTATAGCTTCACTGAAGTCATTGGAAGTACGCCAATTTACATTTGCTGTTGATTTGGCCTTCTGCTCATATTGTGAGATTATCCTTAAGTAATTTGTCTTCCGCTTTTTATGCAAGCTTATACAAGGTCAAGCTTGGAGTAAACTGCCAAATTCTCCCTGAAGGTGCAGAACTATTGCAGTCAGCAGCTGATAAACAGATACTTTTAAAAAGACTTTTATCTAGGCTATTAGTAAGTATGGGTAGATAAATTCATCTGATTTGATTTCAGATCTATATAAGCGTCGTAAGTTCAAAAGGTTAACTGAAGCACAGAAGTTATCAGATTCATATTGATGTAAGAAATCCCGAGAAGAAAGCATAAAAAGAGCAGACGAAGGAAAAACGAAGGATATATAAAACATAGAATTATATGAAAATAACATAGAAGCAGAGAGGAACAGACCGAAACCAAAATTGTTTTCTGTACTTGAAATTTATTCTTATTTTTTAAAATGTACTTCTCTTCAGAATCATGTGGGACCAAGTTGTCATCCATGTTAATACTTCTTTGTGCTGCTGTGATGTTAAAGACATTCTGAATTGACTTTTAAAGGTTTTATTAGTGAAAGTGGTTCTCTGCAATATGCCGGGAGATGTTTGGGTGATGGCAGCCCAGCTTATTTCTCCTTGGGCCAAAAGTACTGTGGGGGAGGAAAGGAAGTTGTGATTTATAATTTTGCTCATTCATTTTCAATGCTCTTGTTAAAAGTCTGCATAAGGATCTAAAAACTCATGCTAATTTTGTATTACTGCCAAATAGTCACATATGTTTTTCCTAATTCCAGGGAAATGGGTGTTCACATTCCCTCTACTAACAAATAAGATTTCAAAGACTGAATAAAATGTAAAATCAAATGCTCTTTATGTTATGACTAGTGTTTGCATCTCATTCAGCTCAGACAACTGCTGTTGCACGCTCCCTTCATGCTTAGCTTCAAACTGTGTTCTCAGATGCGATGCTGCATTTTTGGCCTGGCATTTCTCTACTTAGATTTTCTCCCCCAAGTTTCCCAGGGTTTGTCATTCCCTTGGCTTCTGGAAGTCAAGCAGTTTACGTTCTTGCACTTCTCAGGCTCCTCAACGCACAGGTCACTATCATCCTTGCACACACTCCCTGCTTTTCTGCGCTTCCTTCTGCTTATCTGACATAACCTGATGGCTTTGGCTGCTTCACGCTTTCCTTTTTACCACTTCAAATGTTTTGGATGTTCTGCTATAAACCTCGACTACCCCATACGCTCTTGGTTTAAATAGGTAGTGTTTTAAAAAGAAAGATAAAATCAGGCTGGTTTAGTTTGCAACCATGACTACTTTTTCTCAGTTTGTGGTTGCACATGACCATTGATCACAATATTGTACTACCTTTTCTAAGGCAGCTGTCCTCATTTTAGTCATAAAGCAACTGTTCCTGGTAACTATTCAAATCACGGGCTAATAACATTTTAACAAGGAATCCCCACAGAATTTCCCTTAACCAGAGATGAAACCTGTATCCAGAAGTGCGTGAGTTTGGAGGAAGGAAGGAACTCATGCATGTATCTATTATAGCTTCACTTAATGAAATTATGAGACCCTCTTCTCTTCCAGGGGGAAAAAAAAAAAAAAAGAAAAAAGAATAATCACAGAAATCCTTCTGTGATAAAAAAACTAAAGCAAACAATGAGGGGTAGAAATCTACCACAGATGCTGCTGTTGTATAATTTGGCTTCTGAAGGATTTTCCACAGAAAGATCCTTGCAGGAATAAGGTCAGGATGCTGAGCGGGATTCACTCAGCTTAGCTACCATATTCAGGATCAAACCGGTTGCCACATCTGAGGTAAAGAAAGAATCCAAGTCTTCCACATTCATAATCACTGGGATAATTAATGCCATTTCCTACCTTGGCAGCTCAATAACACCAGCCTTGAGGATTTTGTTTGTTGTTTTCTTTGCCTTCACAACTGAAATCATTCAGCAGATTCAACATGAATTCATTACTGGGTTTGGAAGATCAAACCTGTATTTTTTAACAAATATGTCATTCATTTAAAAAAGGATGTTCAAATCTGGCTGCAAGGCTTACATTACATTTGGACTATCAGAACCCTTGAATTTCATGTCTCTTCATTACCCAAAAGTTATTTTTTCTTGTTGAAGTAAATGATAAGACCTACTAGAAGAAGAAATAGGTGACTTGGGCACCAAAAACAAGGAAAAGAAAGGAAATAACCTTACCAGGAGAAAACATTCAGCCTATCTCTGGGTTTTTTTTCAGCATCTACTGATTTTGTCACTGTTCACATTGCAAGCTGTAAGACACTGCATAAGAAAACAAAGGATCAAAACTAAATACTCCTTAAATAAAAATCCAGGAACTTGAAGAAACAGCAAAGTGGTGATCTCTCAAATAGCCATTTTAGCTTCAGCAACATAAACTTCCCTTGCTAATTGACCTTTATTGATAAGGAAAAAGCTACATTGCTTCACTAAAATGACACTTTGGAGCATGTTGCAATGGGTAATTACAAGAACCCAGGCACCACATCAGTGAGGCTGACAAGCTGTGACAAAGGAACGAACATATTTTTTTGAAAACTAGAAGTCAGAATTTAAATGTTTTATCAACACACATGATATCTTTACAAAAGAAAATGTTTGAAAATACTTTTGAATATACTGCAGATTAATGGTCCAGATGAATGCGATTAGGGGACCATCGATCGTATTTTCAGATCAAATATAGGAAAAAAGTTTCAGAAGAAGAGAGAACACAGGAAGAGTGTTTTCTTCAACCATGTTCCTGCAAAATATCTTTTCATTCTTAAGGTTAAAGACAGCCTTGTTATTTCAGTGACAAGGTATAGCACTGGGCTTGCAGCAAATGATTGTCAAGCTGCTTCTAGTGTTCGCTGTCAAATTCTATAAAAATCAAGCACATGGTGTCTTACAAGTCTTGAAAAGAAACAACTGTGAGATGTCCAGAAGAGAAAGAGAAGGATTTCCTCCTAGACTTAATAAAAATCATCACTGTGTGACATTTTGTACTGAAACAGACACGTATTAAATTTCTTCAACTTTCCATCCAGGTGTTAGGCTAAATAATTATGCTATGCTCTCTAAAATCCTTATTGATGTTCTCCAGAATAGGCCAGAATTTTCAAGAGAAATAAGTATCATGTATTTACAGATTATACAGGTGCCCAAAGATGAAAAATATTCTGTTTGTTACTTTTCCACATATACTTTTAAATTTTATTGGACAGTGACAATTGTTGTGAGTCTTTTCTCAGAGAAATCATTTGCATGCGTGAGCACAGCACAAGATGGATATCAGATATGGGTTCTGAAAATATAGACACTTAAGGCCAGACTGAGTCTTTGAAGGTGTTCAGAGCAAGCAAAAGAAGTCTGTTTCCTTTTCCATTCTGGAAGAGGCAAGAAATGAGGTAATTTCTTTAAGTTTCATAGGTTTCATACACCTGAATCCTACATTTATCTCACAGAACTCAGTTATACAATTCAATAGTTATGGGATAAGTATTAGTGAGAGAATGCTATTCTCTTTAAAAAGCAGACAAATTGACTTCACAGTATTATTGTTTGGGAAATAAGAGCATCACATATTCATTTGAACAATATGATCCAAAATAAGGTTTATTGCTTCGTTTTCTGGTAAGAGTAATTATCTCTCTACTGCCATCCCAGTAAATCTAGATGTTGAGACAGTGACAGAAATCTGGGCAGAGGTAGAATTTAGTTAAGAGAGTGTTAAGGTGCCAGATTCTCAAAGACAAAAAGGTGGCAGTGACAGAGACAGGCTTTTTTTTTATTCTTGAAGAAAACTCAGGGAACTACTACAGCTCATAAGAAACTAAAATAAATTCTAAATTTCCATTTGTAACAATTACCTGAGTATCAATTAAAATCTTGGAAGCTGTTATTCACTCTATCTTTTCCTACTATTCTTTCTGTTACTTTCAGATGAATAAATGTTAAGAAAAAAGAGTGCAAACATGCAGAAAATAACTGTATTTCTTTTTTCAGTGACAATTAGTTGTACAGAAGGTATTCATTTTCACTGAATATTTTTTTAATTTGTTTTCCTAAGGAATGTTTAGTTAACTGCTCTCACAGCAGAGGAACATTTTTTTACTAAAGGTATTAATGGCTTTTGAGTATCACTGAGAGGGACAGTCAATGGAAATATCACAGTGACAAGAAACAATTGAATCGTGCTTTTATAGAATAAATTTAAAGCATCCATGAAAACTGTACGTATAACACAGTTCCGAGAGAAAAAAGAATACTAGATCCTCTCATGTTGTTAGAGATCAGATTAAACTTTATTCTATCTGAAAACATAACCTTTTTGTGTCACACAGGTTAACTGAAATAAACCAGTAAACTGAATGAAGACAAAGCCTTCACCAAAAAGACAGTCTCATGTTTATGGCCAAACAATGGCAGGAAGGAATTTAACATAGAATCTGAACAGAAACTTTCCTTAAATAGTCTTTTCCTACCTATGCATATTTAACAGAGTCAAAGGCAGTAAAGAACATGTTAATAGATATGTCCGTGGAAGCACTAGCAGTTTTCACCAAGTGATAGTACTGCTTACCCAACGTTAAAGACAGACAAATTTAAAAAAAAAAGACTTTTGCAAATTTAACTATATAGAAGAAGCCTGGCAAAAGCTGGCCTGGATCCACAGCTAGTATTAATGTGCCTATTCTAATTTACAGAAGCTGAAACTGGCTGATATTAAAATTACTTATGAGTCTACTCTGAGGGTGACCTAACGTCTTGGATTCTACATGCTCAAGGGCAATGGCCTGGCCAGATACTGTGAAGCTTCCTGTTCAGCCAGGAAAATTCCTGTTCAGTCCATGGACCTGGACCTGGGACCCCAGAGGCTGTTTGGAAATATCCTCTATTCTGAAATACAGAAGTCTCAGAAGATTGCCGCTTTTTACACAAGGACCATATATAGCATTCATGGCTGCCTTTTTAATATTTGGCTTTTATGCCCAGTACTTCAGAGGAATTTGCTACTGGTAAGTTTTTTATACTTTGTTACACATGGAGTCACTGCCTACCTTTAAATATTTTTTTTTAATCTTATCCTCAAAGTGTATTTTTGCACAAGTCAGAAATGTGTTATTAAGCTTGTTCATCCTTTAAAAAGTCATTATCCTGATGGTCTTTATCACAAACGAGAAATATCACTCTGAAGTCTACCTATAAAATTTTAAAATACTGTATATGACAACAGCCTTATTTATTAACATTTCTTCTCCCCTTCAATGGGGATATAGGTTGGTTCATGAACAAATCCACTCAAAATCAATTGCGTATCCAAAGCATAAGACAATATGCAATAAGAGTGAGATATTAAAATATACATATATTTTACACAAACAGTATTTTTGTCATAGATAGACTTATAAATTATAATTCACCTGAACACTTTTTGGTTATTTGGTGTATTATTTACAGGAAACAGGCCAGATTAAAGGATGTATTTAAAGTATCTTATCTGAGAGAGTTTCGTGCTCATGGATAACAATGGAAAAAAAATTTATTGTCTTTTGGGTTATAACTAATGAAATAGAAGAATTGCAGCATACGATAATGACCTTCAGAAGCCAGAGAAGTCAGAGGAGCAGATTTCTGAGGGATTAAAGCTTTTCATTGTTCATGTATAAAGAAAGTGATTTATTAAAAAGAGTTGCTGAAGAACAAAAGGAAAAAATGCCCACTCTTTTGAAATACATTTTCCCTAGCCTCCCTAAGAACATATTTATAAACCTGTACAATGAATAGGAAAGCTAAGCAAAGAATAACATTAGTATCTGCACTTAGAAAAAGAAAAGAAGTGCAAACAAAATCTGGCCAGCTGGTAAAAAAAAGCAGAATTAATGTGCCTTTGTGTATCAGATTTGCAAGAATGCAAATATTGCAGCTTTTGGTCAGCTGGTTTAGAGATTAATTTCAAACAAGTAAATTTTTTTCCTTAAGGAAATGGACTAATAATAGACAGGTCATAAGTATGCAAACAAGGCTGACTCTGCCATAAAAGCAGAATAGGTTGCCAACTAGAGCAGCAAAATATTGAGGGCAGCAAAATTAATTATGAACATGGTTTGTGGGTCTGCAGAACTTTTTCTTCATTATCTTAAACTGCAAGATTTTTGAACTTGTATACAATTGTATGGGTCAATCAGTAGATCCAGTGAATTTTATTTAATTGGTGTTTTAAAACTACAGAGGTATCTCTAAAAACCCTTATCATAAAATGCATTATGATGAGCAATGTAACTTTGTTTTAAAATTTATCATTACCTAATACACTACAGAGTTCTCTTTCACATTTTCCTATTTTTTTTTTTCCTAGAAGAATGTTAAATACAAGATTTTCTTCTGTAAAAGACGACCTCAGAAGATTTGCAGGCCAGATGAGAAGAAAAAAACAAATCAAAACAAAACTCTCCCCATCAACAGAAGAGATGAGTTCACAGTTTCATCTTTGGATACATGTCTTCAAACATCCAAAAGGACTCAGGCTATCAGAGCTTTGACTGACAATATCTTGTCTGAATCCAAGTTCATTAGTTTATATCCGCCACTTGCTGCTTAGTATTATAAGTTCATTCTGCAACTCTTTGTAATTAATTTTGGTTTTAATTATCCTGAATGATTTGGTATTCACAATAAACTTGCTTATCCCTAACTTGTCACCCTTTCTAGAATGTATCTGTTGAACCTTAATCTGGTATGTGCAGTGTGAGTTTGAGTAGTGTAAATCATTATTTATGATGCAGGGCTTTGGTGTTCGAGTGGGAATCTCAGCGTGGGAAATACTGCACTGGTACAGTTCAGACCATCAAAAAGGAGTATAAAAAATAAAGTCTATAGAAAGGTACAATATGGTATGAGTTAAGGTACCGGCATCCAGATTTCCGTTGTCCAAACTGCCGAAGGGCAAGCTTAGACTACAAATGGATTCCATATCTGTACATAAACAATGTAAACAATGTACATAAACAGCACTGTGCTTCAGCCATAGAAAAACTACCTTTTCCTTATAGTTACAGTATTTCATTTTAATCTGTTGCCATGAGTCGATGACAAATGCCAGCACTAACCCAGTTCCCGAGCTTTATTGCTTTCTTCTAATTTGCTCTTTTTATGTCTACTATCTTGGATTTTTCAGCTTTCATAACAGAAAGACATCCTTTGATTTCTCAGATGAGGTGCCACTCTCCCCTCCTGTTGATGGATGATGTTGGAATTCCATGTGGACTAAGACCAACGGCGCAGCTGATGGAAAAGAAAAAAAAAAATCAAAAAAATTAACCTAACTTTAGAATGAAAAACTACTGTATTACAAACTAATTACTACAAACTTTAAGATTACTACCAACTCACACCAATACCCTTTTCTATTTCTGTGTGTTCTCTCACTCTGCCTTTCATAGGACGATACATACTCATACCTTTGCAAACCAACCTGAAAAGCCTAAGGTTTACATGATTTCAGGATACGCATTCTACAAAACAATAGGAGCTGTCTTCTAAACTGCTGTTGTACAGTGCTCCAGCAGTACTGAAAATCTTTGAAAAGAACACATATGGAACGTGAAGGAGAATGTAAGCTGTAAGGACACGGACTGTTAGTTTGCCTAGGAAAAACAAAAGAGGGAAGGAAGGAGGGAAGGAGGGAAGGAAGGA
>VZSZ01011436.1:105809-214131 GCA_013398815.1 Ibidorhyncha struthersii | reverse complement strand
GAGAAGGAAGGAAGGAAGGAAGGAAGGAAGGAAGGAAGGAAGGAAGGAAGGAAGGAAGGAAGGAGAGCGATTTAGTTTTGTATAGAAGGAGTCATTTCATACACGAGGTATGAAACAGAAAATGATGCCTGGGCTAAGACAGAAACATCCCTACCTGCCAGACAGAAATGATGAGGGGACTAGAGAATGAAAGCAAAAGAAACAGCAGAGTTACGTTTTAAAAATTCTAGTGTTTCTAGTTGTTACTGTGAGGTTTAAGTTGGCAGTGACATATTATTTTGGCACATTGTCATTTTTGCTTTCATTACGGTTAAGACTCAGCAGAGATGTTATATCAATGCTGTAAGGGACTATGTTTATTAAAGGAACTTCAAGAGCACATTGTAGTGCTGCTGCATAACATCATTTATAAAAGCATTTACATCCATCAGTGTCATCTGGGGTTGCTATAAAACACAAGTTCTGAGATTTGGACAGTTTGGCACTGTACAGATATAATACACCAGTCATGATATGACAACAGTAATTTGCTAGTTAATCATGCTGAGAAACTTTTTACTAACTGAAACAGCAACTTGGTCTGCTCTAAGATGTAATCACCTTTCCAGACTATGTATTTAGATGCACATTGTATTCCCAATTTTACATGTAACTAAAATAAACAAACAAATGCTGCATTTTCAAAGCCCATTTCATCTTTACATATCCACATGTAATTCTCAGTCTCGCACAGCACAAGTATTCAAAATAAAAGAGACTCCTAAAGTCCATGTGAATATACATTTACAACAGCACGATCAAAGGTATTTTTAACTGCTAGCCTTCTGTTATAAGATGTAAACCACAGCATTTGTAAAGAATCATATTTGGACTTTTATTTCTGGCTTTGAGCAACTTGTGGCGGAGGGTTTTTTTTGTCTGAGAAGACCCACAGTGGCACACATGTCAATACAAATAATGGTTATCAATTCTCACAACTTAGTATTTCAATCAATGCCAATCTAAATATATATGTGTATGCATAGAAGAATATACATTTACCTATATGAAAAAAAAATCATAATTGGTCTGTATTTTACTATGTGACAGACTACATCTTTCTAAAAAAATAAGAATTAATGTTTTTTTAAAAAAAAAGAAAAAGAAGTTACTTTTTTTTCCCTGTTGTTTTTAATTTTCATATAAGCTTGCTTTTACTTTCAAGATCCAAGATTGGAAGTAAAATTGCTAGAGTACTGCAGGAAATAAATTTTCCAAACTGTTTCTAATACCATTTCAATCTTTTATCCCAGAGGAATAACAATTCACTTGATACATGAAACACATGACTGATACCAGTAAATAAATGCCAATACAGTGTTCGGACCCTTCAAGAATTGTTATTGACCAACCGACATGAGTAAAACATGTACGTTAAATCACCAGCTTCTTAGAGGAACTAAAACTGTGACTCCTTTGGCAAGTTTTATTTACTGCCCCTTTCCCATGCAAAGGAGAAGCTCTTGCAGTCTATCAGATTATTACTGATCATTATATCTCCATTTTCATACCAACGCCTTCATGCCTTGCCCATGAACAGGTTGTATGTCCACTTTCTGCCCTCTGCACAATTTGGAGAGAAATTTTTAGAGCATATTCACTGGCTGATGATCGTGTTTCTTGGGACTGAGCTGTTACTCCATGATCTCTGATGCTTATTTTAGACTTCCATGGGCCATACAAAAGCTCATCTTCCAAACCAGAGAAGAAATTATCACAGGTTTGTTGTTTCATATAGGTGTTGGGAGCAGTAGCTCAGTTTATAGCTATGTAAAATGGCCACACAAGTGCTGGAGGAGTTCATCACAACTCTGACTCGAGTGTTACTGTAGTGGGGCAGCTCTGAGAGCCCATCTGTGATTTAGAGAGACCTGGAAGGCTAAAGTACAAAGTTCACTGCTCCAAGAAAAAAAGAAAACAATCAGTGTGGAAGCAGATATAATTGATTTGGATGACATGATGCATGCTGCAATTTGTTGCTCTGTATTGAGGCAGAATGGTGGCAGAAGTTCCGTAATTGAAAACCAAGTGGTGAGAAAATTGAAGGGTTTTCTCTAGTGCAGCAGTGGTTGCTGTCACTTTGGGAACTGACTGTCCCAGGCTTTTAGAGTTTGATATTCCAGATTAACTGTCAGAGACAACTGGTGATATTCAAGTGATGCTATTTACCTCAATATCTCAAATACATCTGAACTTACAGCTGATTTTCATTGATTTGAGTTTCCAAATTGTGTTAAGAACATTGATGTCTACGAGCTCACCTCCAGCCCTTGGTCTGTTGCTGAAAAGCTTACAGAAAAATAACACACAACAAAAAAGGCGAGTGATACGAAGCCTGTTTTTTTTCCTATCCGTGTGTGAAACAACTAATGAAAATATCCTTTGTTTCATATAAGGTTGCTATGACAATGATGTGAATCACATGGTTATTAACCAGTGATGTACATGGATGTACACAGATGTACAGTGATCAATCAAGTGTCAATTTCACTGTGGTCTTCTACACCAAACATTTAAGGATAAAATGAAGCAACATTACTAGATCCCATGAGTTTTGCAGAAAATGTTTTGAGGGACACTCCATAATGCTGATCCTTTGATCATTCAGAGCAGGCACAGGACTGGAACATGTTTTTTCCTTCTTTCCATGACGAACGCAACTATTTTTCCTTAGTAAGAAAAGTGGAAAAAGATGCAGGGCAGGAGGTGAGTCTGAGCTGTATAAGGAAACAAGTCACAGACCCAGGACTGGAAAGCATGTAAGTATCCCACAGGTTAGATATAGCCATAGAAAGTTTTCATCATTTTTACAGAACAATATTGCTGAATATGGGTCGTTTTGCCTTTGATGCAGCTGCACAAACTTCAAAACCAGGTTCAACCTGGTTAAGCAGAGCTTTATCAAACTTGCAAATATCATAGAATCATAGAATCATAGAATTGTCTAGGTTGGAAGAGACCCTTGGGATCATCGAGTCCAACCATCTACCCTACTCTACAAAGTTCTCCCCTACACCATATCCGCCAACACCACATCTAAACGTCTCTTAAACACATCCAGGGATGGTGACTCAACCACCTCCCTGGGCAGTCTATTCCAATGCCCAACCACCCTTTCTGTGAAAAATCCTTTCCTAATGTTCAGTCTAAACCTACCCTGTTGGAGCTTGAAGCCATTCCCTCTTGTTCTGTCATTAATTACCTGTGAGAAGAGACCAGCACCAACCTCTCTACAGTGTCCTTTCAAATAGCTGTAGAGTGTGATGAGGTCTCCCCTCAGCCTCCTCTTCCTCAAACTAAACAGTCCCAGCTCCTTCAACCGCTCTTCATATGATTTGTCTGCTAGGCCCCTCACCAGTTTCGTTGCCCTCCTCTGCACTCGCTCCAGCACCTCGATATCTCTCTTGTATTGCGGTGCCCAAAACTGGACACAATACTCGAGGTGTGGTCTCACCAGTGCTGAGTACAGGGGCACAATCACCTCCCTACTTCTGCTGGCCACGCTATTTCTAATACAAGCCAGGATGCCGTTGGCATATGAACAATGATTAACAAGAATGTGGTCAGATCTGCAGGCTGCAAACAATAAATAAGTGAGAGGTTTTAAATAGCAGAACAATGTGCAAGCCAAACCAAGCCAAAGCTCTTCATCAGACTAAAATTAAAACATACTTTAAAAAAATCCAAGCATGTAAAAGTAGAATGCAATTAGACCAGAGATAGCAATATCTGCTGCTTAGCTCTGTTTTCTTCTTTTTACAATTCTGTCACGCATGGTGTTATACAACAGCAATCTTGAGTGAGACACCTGGCTGGCACCTGCCGTTTTCTAAACTTCTCAGCTCTGAAGGAGCGGCTGTCGTTTCAGCTTTCTGCTTCCTGCTGTGCCGCTCACTGTAGAGCTCGGGAGAGGCTGGAGGGGCTGAGAAGTTCTGCAGCCCTAGTGAAGATACTCCCTTACTAAAGGAGGATTTACATGTGCTGGACCTTGGTAATGTACGACTTCACAGTGCTTGCATAGGCATTAGAAGTATTTTTTGACTCTGCCTAAGGCCACACATCTACTGTTGTGGTTCAACTCCAGCTGGAAACTGGAATCATGCAGCTACTCGCTCACACCCCCACTTGCCCCCCCAAGAAGGGTGGGGGGAAGAGGGGGAAAAAAAATTCAAGGGGAAAAAAAAGTCAAAGGGAAAAAGCCTCACAAGTTGAGGTAAAGACAGCTGAATAGAAACAATAATAGAAGAGGAAAAGTTACAATAATAATAAAAATAATAATAATGACATGGGTCATTCTCACTGCACCATCACAGTGATTGCAGATTCCCGCCCCCGGCCAACCCCCATCGATACATGCAGCATGACGTCTATGGTAGAGAATATTCCATTGGCCATTCCATCGTTCTGTCTAGGCTTCTGTGGGAAGCTGAAAAAGGTCCTTGAATAGTGTAAACATCACTTAGCAACAACTAAAAACTATAGGTATTATTGACATTCCTTTCACAGCAATCGCTAGAAAGAAAATTAGCTCTTTCCCAGCTGAAACCAGCACAACTACCCAGTCCTTTCTACAAGTGTTGGCACTTGCATCGCTGCCTGCATGAACTCATAGTATTCTCAGATCTTGATCCTCCCAGTTACGTGCTCTGTGCAGAAAGAATTGACTATAGTATATCTGTGTGCTGATTTTTGTGCCTTTCCACTGGTGTTCTTTGCACACCATAACAGTCTCTCCCAGTTATAGACTGTAATTTGTCTTCAGTTGAAAGATGGGTGTATCGACACTGGTCTGCCTGGCCTTACGACGACATGTAAGCACAGACCTGTCTATGGGGCAAGTATGAAAAAAAGTAAATGATGGGAAAATGATAGAAGGTGTGCCTGGAGAGCTCCTGAGAGACAGATTGATTAATCTGTTTGCAAACTGATATTGGCCAACGGGATTTGTTTGTCTGAGGAGTTTTCACAGGAATGAATAAGTACAGACAATTTAAGCTTTCAGTATCTTCCCATACTAGCAGGTGCCAGACAGCAGAACAGCCCAAATAATTTGTAGATCTATTAATAATCTCATTTTATTGACATACTTGATTTACTTTTCTAATACACAGTGATTACATGGATCATAAAAATGTGTAAGGAAAAAATGTTTCAGTTTTGTATAATTGAGGGAGTGGTATGATTATCGGATGTCAATCAGCATCGCAAAGGCAATATTACACAATGTTTATTGCTGAACTTGAGCTGCAAAAAGTATTTTCAAAATGCCTTTGAGTTGGTGACCATTAGTGAAGAATGTGTCATGATACAGCAGTAAGGAACAGGTTGGAGTGAGTGTCTTAAACTGAAATAATATTGAGAGAGAAGCAAAAACTTAAAATGATTCTCCATGCCAGTCCCAAAGGAGCAGGTCTGAGCTGCCCTCTCTTTAAGTCGTTTCACACATAACAATCTCTTTAAGTGCACCCCCTGTGAACTTTGTCCTCGTGTTCCTCTGCTTCTCTATATGTCAAAGGGTGGCAACAACAGTCACTTTAGTAAGGCTGTTTGAATTCCCCCAGTGAAAACTCACGTGCATCACAAACGTCTGCGGTGGAATCCAGTTGTGTCCCATTTGATGTTCCCTTTGTCTGTTCTTACCTTACAGAAAGATGAGGGTGAGAAATATGTTCAATTTCTTCTTAATCATATCTTCCAACATAATATGTTACATTTGTTTTGAATTTTACCATTATGTTACATCATTTTTTCAAACCTTATATTCCTCTTTTTCCTACTTCCTTTTTATTCTTATCTACAGAACCTCAAGAATAAAATTTTCATACACGCATAATTTGTAAGTGCCATCTACAAAAGACAGTGATTCAAGTCCAGCCGAAATTTGCACATTAACTTTTTTCTTTTACTTCTCAGTGGAAAGAAGAAATAAGAACCGATGGGAAATTCACACCGGGTTTACTATTTCCAAAATGTCTCCCTCTGATTTAACCATCTATAGAAATAATAGTGTCCCTCTAGGAAGACCCAATAGGTTTTAAAGTTTCTTTCAAATATTCTTGCCATATAAAAAAAAGATGAGATTACAAAGAGAAGTTCCACACAGGAGAGCTTTGGTGCTGCTGCTGTTCTTGTAATGCCAGAGCAGATTAATCTCAGGAATTATTCTAATCTGTCTTTTTTATACTTACACAATATAAAAAATATGTTGATTTTTCTGAAGAATTATTTTGGGGCACTTTTTCTCATTATTGTATCATCCATTCATTCACAACAGGTTGTCTTATTCATGATTAAACTGTGTGGTGAGATAATTGTTATCTAGAAATAAAATACTAGTTTTTACTACAGTTGAGAGCTTTCAGCTAGAGTGAGTGCTCCACTGAATAAATGTAATCATTCAGGATGAATTCATCTCACCATAGTTTGCCCCTTTTCTTCTTTGATGACCATAAATAGATATATCTAGGTACATAAAAAAGAGAAGAAACCACAACCATATAGTATGGGCAAAACATGAAAAGATACACAAACAGCTTTTTTTTTCCTTATGTCCTCCACACAATTAATTAGTACACCAAAAAACAGCTTTTCCTCTTTGCAATTAAGAAGAAAAAGCCACTAAAAAGCAATGGGGATCTAAGATGAATCACCTCGCTCTCTCCTGCCTGGGTAGGAGCAATGAGAAAACAAAAGTTTTGAAGCAAAGAATCTCAGAAGATATTTTCCAAATATAGTTTCTTTGTAATTTTTAAGGTCTCCACTTTAACGTCATGGAACAAAAGTGATCCAATTATATTTGTCTGTGGAGATAGCTACGGTGAGGTTTGATTTTTCTCCTGGTTTCTCATACAGAAAAATGAGCGGCTCACATTCTGACCTGAAATGGGATAGGTGCACATTCAAATAGCCTTGAGTGATAACAACTGAAACTGTGTTGAATCAGAATCATTTTTGTCTTCCTGCCTACAGAAAAGGAGAGAAGTTTTCACATTGAAAAGCTAGGGAAAAATCAGTCATTAATGTTAAATGAGTTTGACGGTACCATTTTTTGGATATGGTTGATGCTGACCGCACACAGACACACCTGCTTATACACGCACAGGAACTTAAAATACCACCATATGAATGAAGCACGACACCCTGTTGCCGTTCTTTCTGAGCCACACTTAGACATTCGGGTCTATTCAAAGACTGAACGGAAAGTAGTTCAGTGACAGCCAGGAGATTTTTGAGGAACTTGGCTTAGGCTTTATTTTTCTCATTTTCCGAAGATATTTGTAATTTAGCGATAATGATAACTGAAAAATTTATTTAGCACCTTACATTCCACAGCGTTCCATGCTTCAAAAATTAAAATGAGAAAGATTTAGTTACTGTTATGGGAGAACTGTTACTTCTGCTGAGTATGTTGGAGGGAAAGAGTGAAAAGCTCCTCAAACAAGTAATTCAAGAAAAAAAGATACAGGAAACAGATTTATATGCGGTAAATACACCTCGAGCAAACCAGGGTGACCAGAACAGTCTTCCGCTTTCTCTTGTGATTTAGGTGTCAAACAGCATGTGTTGAAGGAAGCCATACAGCAGTTAAGTACTCTTGTTATCAAAGCAAAATTTTAGGCAATATTTTCATATATTGCAGTGTAAAATAAAAAATAATTCAGATTCCATTGTTCTAGTCAAAAACATTGTTAGTTTGCATTTTCTTAAGAAGCGTGTCACAAAATTACCAGCTTGTCATAAATTGTGATGACTGGTGGTATACCTCAGAAACCTGCAATGAGCAGAATTTGTGTCACATTTGGTCATATTTTCGGACTAGTAACAAAGGTTTTGCAGTTTGAAAGCAAATACAGTGGACAGAAATTTGGGGAAGACATGGAAATGGCTGAAAGATGAGGAGAGCAAAGATCCCTGCAAATACCCGAGGTCTGTTATCTAGTCCTGCTTTACTCCACACTTGCCTTTCTTCAGTTTTAGATACCTGTTTGTAATACTTGAAAAAGAGTTATCTTTAAGCAGAAATATTAAAAAAACATTTAAGATATAAAAAAAATGACAAAATAATTATTTATATTAAAACCTGTCACAACCCATCCAAATGTTAGCATTTATCATTATTTTGCACAGACAGACTTCTACGAAGCATTATGTATGTTGACATTTTTCTCTGCCAAACAGTTATTTCTTCACTGACTTATCAGAAACATCATCTGTATTTTTTTTGGTAAGAAAGAAATAAATTTAGTTTCTGTTGATGCACTGTAACACCAGGACTCAGCCTTTTTTTGACAACTCCTCTTTTAGCAGTATTTTGCTCTCTCCCCCATTTCTTCCTTTCTCTGGCTTCCTCGAAATCCTTGGATACCTTACATCTCTACATCCCTAAAGCGTAACCTTGAAGATAATAATGTATTGACCTCACCTTGTCCCCTTCCCATCAAAAAAAAAAAACAGAAAGAAGGACACCCCCCACAAGGGGTAGTGTCTTTAAACTGAAAGTGGGAAGATTTAGACTAGATATAAGAAAGATATTTTTTACCCTGAGGGTGGTGAAACCCTGGCCCAGGTTGCCCGGAGAGGTGGTGGATGCCCCATCCTTGGAAACATTCCAGGTCAGGTTGGATGGGGCTCTGAGCAACCTGATGTAGTTGAAGACTTCCCTGTTTGTTGCAGGTGGGTTGGACTAGATGGGCTTTAAAAGCCCCTTCCAACCCAAACCATTCTATGACTTTATGATTCTACGATACTATGATTCCATTAAACCCC
Source organism: Ibidorhyncha struthersii (assembly GCA_013398815.1). Lineage (NCBI taxonomy): Eukaryota > Metazoa > Chordata > Aves > Charadriiformes > Charadriidae > Ibidorhyncha > Ibidorhyncha struthersii. The sequence continues at coordinate 205,326 of VZSZ01011436.1, read as the reverse complement.
TTCCCAGCTCCTGAAGGAACCCAGCCACACAAACCTCTGAACTCTGGATCTCAGCAAGGACTCCTTCCCTGTCCGTGCTCATTCCCCATTTTGGCAGGGCTGGCCCAGAGGAGTCCCCATTCCCCCAGACGCCCCACTCCATCACCTGGCCTGTCCCAGTCCTGCTCATCTGCCCTCCCCTAGCCTAGACAACCGGGTATCTTCACAACATCTCAAAGACACAGCTTAGCCAGCTTCCCTGATGTGCCGAGCTTGCTTTGCAGTTGTAAGGAATGAGGGGAGGAGGTGGTAGACCTCGTCTCAACATTTTGTGTGCACGCAGCCCTCAACAACCTGTGCCTCTGTCCCTCATGGGCTTTAAGAAGATGTCTTCCAGACTGCCAAAGAAGCTGAAACTTTCAGAGAGATTGGAAAGGGGGGAAACAGAAAGGAAAAGTGAGGAGGGAGAAGGCAAAGGCTTTGCCTGATTTTCTTTCGCTCTCCTAAGACTCATTCTGCATTTCCCAAAGGGCTCAAATTTAGTCGGAAAACTGCTGTGCAGTAGCCTGCCTGCCACTCTCTACAGGTCGGTGACACAATATTAGCACTCGGATAACAAAATTTCCAAACCAATAACTTTTTCAAATGAATTGCAAACAAGGGTTGTAGGAAACTAATGAGACCTGGTAGATTTCTTATTTTTAAACAAAAAGGATTTTAATTGAAACAGGAAACATTCCAAACCTACTCGTGTCATAACCTTATTGTAAACATATTCTAACAGCAAAGTGACAGCTGTTTTGTCAGCATTTATACTTAATACTCTTCTTAATGTTTCTGTTAAAAGATAGCTATTTTAACATAATTGCCACAGAATGAACATACGGTACCATTCTGTATTCTCACCAAAATTGTCCGCCAAAGTTTGAGGCCATGTGGATGAAAACATTCAAAAAATGGCAGTTTCCTCATAGGAGGGATAAAAAAGAAAAAAAAAAAAAGAAAAAAAATCTTTTTTTTTTTTCTGCTCACAGCTCCATTTCCTACAAGAAAAAGCTCAATCTCCATCTGGCCTAAATCTCTTCTTTGCCTTTTTTTTCTAGTATGTTCCCAATGGTTGTTCACGTTATACCTGGTGCCCTCTCTTCTCTTCAGTTTTGATCTACTGCACAGTGTGCAGTTCCACAGGATTTCCCCAAAAGAACTGGTGAAATCATTTTCCCTACACGTGCCTTGCCTGTACTTCAGGTCTGCTGTTTTTCAACCCGGGGCCTTCAGTGGTTTCGGCTACTTGGTGCCTGAAGGAGGTTAATAAATGTTTATTAGGTTTAAAGGGAGCTTTAGCACTGTAGGCAGGGTTTCACTGAAAAAGCACCACTTCATTGAACCCCAGTTTTCTCATTTTTGAAAGCCTTTTCATGAGCTGGCCAGAAAGGTAATGTGGTAACCAGGGTTCCTCCTCTATAGCTCCGGGATGGGTTTTCCGGGATGTCACAGCTCCAAAGCAAGCCCCATGGTCCACTAGAGGTTCTTCCGTTTCCAGAACCTCAATATAGTTGTTGGCTCATCTGATTTAAACCCCTGACACTGCACACTTAGCAAAGCTACTCAAGAACTGCAAGACCCAGAGATGCCACCATGGCTTTGTACAGCTATCTGACAGAATTCTGTCAGCGGCTCCCCTTCCTGCTGCCCTGTTCACTTCTCTGTGACTATCAGAAAGGTTTCATCCAGTCTAATAGCATATCCTTCAAACAAAAGCAGGCTGGCCCAAATATTGCCGCTGCAGATGCTGGTGTAAATCCAAATTTGATTATGTCAGTAGATACCTTTTATGTGCATTCCTGTGCTAGTGAAGATTAGGTTTGAACTCTCTCTAGCAAAGACAATTCATTTGTGCCTTTGAATATTTTCATTTCTAAATCCTTGCCATATTGCCTAATTCTAATTCTTCTGTGGACATGCATGTTGCACTTCTGCCACCCAGCTTTGATTGCAATTTTTCTTATCGTTTGCCAAGTACAGCTCTGATTTCCGCATACAACCTTGCTTGGTCAGGACATTCAAGCCTGTTATTATTTCCATTTCAAAGCACCTTCAGCAAAGTAGCAGCAGCAGCAGCAATCCATCTCTTCACAGGATGCCATCTCTGTCTGTAATGACTGTTTCATCAATGTCCAGGACAGAACATCTATAATCCCGATCAGTGTTTTTCTTTCCTTCTTCCGATCTTGAATTTTCAGTTCCCACCTGAGTTCATATTAAAGATATGGGTTTATTTTAAATGTCTTTAGTAAGCTACATAAACCTGCTTGTTTTAATTAGGCTTTCAATTATATAGGGATGTTATGTATTATGATGTTTGATACCAGTATGATTCTTTTTACCTGTTAAACGACCAAACAAATGTCACTGGTTTTAGAATAATTTTTCCCTACAAAAGGTATGAACACTGACACCCCAAGGTGATAATACCACTAACAAGGTACAAGCAAAAATTTCAAGTTCGCTAAATATATATTTTTTTCTTTTAGTAGCTCGATCACTTTCCTTGTAATATATTTTATTAAAATATTATCATATTTTGTTGTGATGTTGTGTCAATATTATGTTGTGATTGCACACATTAATCATTAGAGTTATTACTTATATATTTACACATAACATTTCTAATATAATCAATAGAGGTTTTGCATACATATACAGTACAATATTATTTAAAATGCTTTCATCACCATTAATTTGTACTTATTTGGGGAAAAAAGGTGCATTCATTGGTTCTGTCTTTGGAAAAGTCATATAGCAGTTGAGATTTTTTAAAGGTGCTCCACTACTATCTAAAAGTGAAAGTACAATGACTGTGAACATATCCTATAAATAGTGAACACAGTAGTAAGGATTAGTTCAATAAACTCTCTTTTACATTCTAAATCACTACTACAGAAGATTCTTCACCAGGTTCTTGAGTTTAACGATGTAAACACATCAATTACAATGCCATAACAGTGCCAAGGGTTAATTGTAAGCTTTTTGCTGAAACAGAAATGTTTGCTAATTATTTGTTGTTGTGGGGTGGGGCTTTTGGGTGGGCTAAGGAGGATAAATACCGCATTTCCTACATTTGTAAGGGTTTACAATGTGTTCCACTGAAAAGAATGAGAAAACAAGGGTTAAGGAGACATAATGGAAGGGTCTCAGTCTCATGAGGCTACAGAAAACTCAAAACGTGTTCACAGAGATTTGTTCAGGGCAGCTATTTGATGCTAAAGGTCCTACTTACAAGCCACTTTCCTCATCAGATTGTCAGGCCTGCATTTGCAGATGTCACCTTGCGAGAATACCACAGTGGAGAATTCTTGTGGGATAATTAATCAACGCATTTCAATGTAATTAGTCATTGCAATATGACATATTAATGTATATTTATAATTGAAGTACTTGAACTACTGTCAGGTCAATGCATGTCATCTACTATTTTTCAAACCATTCACAAGTCTCAAAAATGACCACAGAAAAATGTTACTGTGTAGCAGAAAAATTATCATAATCTAGAAAACTTTGTTAAGATCAAAAAAGAAAAGTATAACATAATGTGCTTTTTCAGGCTTTAAAACTATTCAGCATCAGTATAAATATTCATCATCACTTATATAATTGAAGTTCCAAAGAAAAACAAAACAAGAAGTTTGTCCCAGTCATTGCTGAGAAGGGTAAAACAGTTAAGTATAGAATCAATGTGTGTAGTATTTTAACATGATCAATGTAGGAGTCACTAACAAAATGTCAGCATTTGCCAACAATTTTCACAGTTACCAAAGATAGTTCACTTATTTGTCATTCCAAATAAAATAATAAAAAAAAAAGTCTTATAACTGTTAGTAGATATTGACATCTTTATTGATGACTACGGACAAAATCTTGCCCCTCTGAAGGTCAATAGAAATTACTTCTGTTAAGTTCAGTGAAGCCAGATTTTCGCTCCATGTATGTGACATTTCACACAACAAGCAAAATAAATTTTTTCAGATTATAAAGTCCAAAACCTGAACAATATTTTTTTGCGTGTGATGAATGAAAAATATAACAGAAGAAATAGAAAAATGCTGACTAAAAAAAATCACCAGTTTTCATGTAGAACAACTACAAGGGAAGATTATTATCTTGTGGGTAGTGAGAATTCACCATCAAACAACATCTTGGCAAATAAAAACTCAGAAAAGCATTTGATGATTCTATAAACAAAAGAGATCTTACTAGAATCACAAGCTTGAGAATCTTTAAAGGAAAGGTACAGGCATCATTTTGTGGTCAAAACGCTATTTCTATCTCCGTTCTTGTTCTGTAGGGAAAATAATATTTCACTCTATTTGTTAACAGTATTGGCACAAATCACGCAGTCTGAATGAAGTTAAGCCATGCAACTGGTCACAAAAAAAGCTGTTTATTAGGATGCTTTTTTTTTTTTTCTTTTACTGTTTTCTATTTTTCTCTCTTGGTTCTTTCATTCTGTTCAGAATTGTGTTGGTGGTACATACTTTCACTCAATTTTTATGAAGAGAAATATTGCCACTGTAATCTGTCCCTCAGAAAGAAAAAAAATCAACATTATTTCCGTACAACTCTCACTTGAACTTGGGGACTTGTATTACACATTTGGCAGCAGAGCTGTAGCAGATGCCATCTGTAAGGTCTTGAACCTCAAATTTTGGAATTTATACCTTTCCAAAACAATAAAACATTTGGTTTGTCACTACAGTTTCATACTGAGACTCTTTCTAGCCAGTTTTCCAAGCAATAAACTAGATATTCTTTTTTATTCTGACAGCCATCGTCTTCATGTAAATCCTCTGCAGTCTGTTCTTAAACAGTTCTGTGCTGTAAATTTGAATCCGCTTCAAGTTTGTATTGATCTTTTCATACATTTATTCCCAGGAACAATATTGAAACTCATGCCGGAGCTTCATGTTACAGCACATAATAAAGGTTTGAAAGGCCTCAGGTCTCCTATCAGTTCTTCGTTTTTAAGCATGTATTTTACTAACCTGCATTCTGGTGTTCATCCTACTTTATGTGAACTTTGGAGATAGGCCACGACACTAATTGAAACTGTAGTTTTAGCATCTGGGCCTGGTTTGTTCAGAAGTATAGGTGAAATTAAACTGTTAAGAGTATGAGAGACAAGCTCAAAGGTTAATCTGTGCCAAGAAGTAGAGATTGGTCAAAGAACTCACCAGCTGGGGCTGCCACTTCCCTATTTCACTCCTCTGCACCTTCAAGACCTAGTCTCAAATTCAGTCAGCGAGGTAAGAATTTACACGGGGCTGAAATGCTCCTTTCATGACTCCTCCCCCTCATCTCCAGTTAGTTGTATTCAAAAGAGGTATCAAGTGTGTGGTCAGCTCTTATTCTGAAGTCCTCCACTCTTACCAAATTATTTATATAAGAGCTCAAGCTGCTTATTACCCAACTCTTAATGTACACCTCAGGTTACGGTTCCACAACTCAGCAGAAAACCCATTAGAAATGCGTAAATCTGGCACTGGGTTTTCATCCTGTAAAGGCTGTACTTCAGGGCACAGGGTAATCTGTCACGAGTCCCAAGTAATGGTAAGGTTCCTCTAATTATGCTTCACTGGAACAGCTCAGCAAGCAGATGGTGGATCCTCACTGAGTCACTAATGAACACTCATTGACCTCTGCGGTGCAAGTAACTCACTGAATTAGCTTTTTAAATCCATACATCCCTTCTAAGATTCTTCATCTTATGCAAAAAAAATGCTTCCAGTTTTGTAACGTATTTCAGGACCCACAGATGTTCAATCCTGACCGTAGAACTGAAGTGTACCCTGATAGCCCAGAGGTTGCCATACAGTGCATTTAGAAGTACTACACAGCTCATGAAACTTGTCTATAGCTGTAATTTTTGGAAGAGGTGACGAATGTTTTCTATGCAGCAAAATATTTATGTGAAGTTTATCACTCTGTCCTAGGTCATTCTTAAATACTTCTAAGCCTGCATCTCAGCAAAGTACAGGTCCATTCCTCTAAACAGCCAAATGGCATGCCTTCTCTCATGGTTTCAGGAGCTACTGTGTTACCGTAGTGCCTTTATTTTCACTTTTTAAAAATTCCTTTAAATTAAAAGTGTCTACCTGCTATCTGGCAAGACAGGTTTAGTATCAGAATGCACTCTCAAGGGAATAGCTCAGTAGAGTGATCGTAATAGCCAAAGTCTTGGTAGAAAGTGTAGCTTTTTGAGCAATATTAAGAAAACCACTACTACTCCTAGTTTATTTGATCTTGGCCTGTTATTCATCATGTTTTCCTGGTGTTTCAGCGCCTAGTCTCAAACATATTGTAAGCTGAGTTTGAATGAATTGGATATATTTGCTTGAAGAGAAGTTTTGCCAGCTCGTTTTCATACTGCAGCTGGGTCAAAACATTTTGGCTTTCAAACAAGGGCTGAAGTATCCACAGATCCTCCAAACCACGTCCAACACAGACCAACAGCTGCTAAGTTTATCTACTAAACCATGGAGCAAGAGGCAATTAAACCACCAAATTCCAGCCATTCAGCTGGAAAGATAATGCACCAAAACTATGTTAGTATCCAAGCAAAAGAGAATTATACTGGAAAGGACATTGATAACTTTGGCATGATGAGTTTATTTGAAAGTAAGAAAAATCACAAGAGGCTTCATATTTCAACAAGGGTGGTTTTACAAATAGGAAACACGGGTTGTTCACGGCTCTGCATATTTTCAGCTACATTATCCCTTTTATTATTCTCATGCTCTAGTATTTTAAAAAGAACTCAGCATTAATATTCTCAGCCAGAATTTCCCTGGAATTCATCTCCCATTTTTAGCATCAGAGTAAGCGGTCTGTTTTCAGAAGACTTCAGCAGATTGGGTATCTAGCAATTTTGAAAAATCAGACCATAAAAATCTAGCCTATAATAGCATTGAATCATTTCAAAATATTTTCCCTGAGGATGACTCCAAGCAATTGGAAACCTGTCCCGACCATTTCAGAAGCCGCTTATAAATACCTGGTGCTGACTTCTAGCATTACATTTCTATAATTAGGGTAATACTACAGTAGAGGCTGACAGTGAAAAGCCTAAGCGAGCAACGTGTTTAGCTAACTATTTTCCTTAGCAGTTGGAGAAAAAAAGGTGGAATTAAAGATCTTAAGTTTGCCACATAGCTACTGAAGACAAGACTCAGGTCAGTTTGTCCACCTTAAAGATACCTATCTAGCGCAGCTATAGGTGGTGAAGGAAGGCCCACCACAGAATAAGTGTCTAACATACATAGGTGATATAGCCCACTCCTGAAAATATTTCTTCCCCTGCCTTGATTGCCGAAGGATCCTAGGCTCTGAGCTTATATTAGACATTTAATTTTTGGATGGATGACATCAGAGAAAATAAACTGTATACACTGGTGGGCAGGCTGCCCCTTTCTGTGCTTTGTTTTCCTTGTCTGTTCACAAAAGCATCACTGAGTCTACTGAATTAATGTTTTAAAATGACCTAAGATTTTTACATGAAAATTGTTAGCTAAACACAGAGTGCTACTATTACTATTGTTATAATTACACAGCTACTGCACAGTATTAGTATTACTCCACTAAATTTACATCAGTGCAGTGCTTTGTACCCCACGTTACACATAGACAAACATGTCTGAGCTGCCTAGAAGAAATCACCGGGCTGGGGACGCTGTAACGTGTGATAATGGACACAGCTAAAAGACAAACACCTGACAGCATTCTGCAGACGTGTTTGTCCTCTGTAAAGTGAGATGGCTCCTGACCTTTCTATACCACTCGTTTTTTCCTACTATGCTCTTTTGTAGGAACTAGTTGCATATATATGAGCACTAATAAAAAATGGTGCCATATCTGCTATTCTCTTCTCCTAATCCTCATTTGACAAATTCAGAGTCCTCCCATTTTTTTTTTTTTTTTTTCCCAAAGCTCATACACAATGAGAAAATTATGGAGATTGGGGTATTTGAGTGGAATAGGTTCTGGTGATGGTTAACACAGAATAATGTGGAAGTACAAGGGAAACTCTCTACTTTTATATTCAATTTCTGGATTTCTGTACTGACCTAAAATATCCTTCTTTACTTGTATCTCCTTCTCCTTAAGATTCACTGTGCTTTGAAAATGGTATTACTCTCACATCATTCCAACACCTCCACAGTCACAACTTAAAACATTAAAAATTAAATGGAAGAGGGGAACTGGAAGAAAATGAGAGGAATGCATTGTATACATTCCCGTATCTTAGGGAAAATCTTAGCTAAGCCTTTTCAAAAATCACACCCTTTTCTTAAAATGGAGAACTTTTCTATGCAAAGGAGTCGTTCTACCAGAGGGAGATGTGCAATGTTATACAACCTTTAGCTTCACTTGCTATGGTCAGCTGAAACTAAAAATTGCAAAAAGATGAAGTGCTCCATTAAATCCCTGTTTTATTGTATAAGTGCCCTTATGAAATTGTATGACTATACAATAGCATTATATCAGGCCAGAATTAAGGCTTACAACAGACGTTAAACCACAGTATTACAGTGACCAGATGTAAGGCTTATTTAAACCGGATTTTCGAGTGAAATATTTATGAACTGATTTAAATACTAATGAGCAGACACTCCTACAGCTGTCACAGGAGCAGAATGATAAATGCGTTACATAGGAATCTCTCTGTCATATAGCTGGCCATTATTCAATAGTCGTGGACACATGTTTCTTAATAGTACAGGCAGAAGATGGGCAATGAACTACGCAAGCAGAAAGACAGTCAAGCAATTGGAAAAGTTTCCTTCCCTTTTCCTCAGTGACCTTATTGGCTCCCTGAGTATTTTCCCACTGCTTCCTGATCCCTCTCCCCTTATTTTGCCTCTTTCAGAAATTCGCAGTTCCCTCTGTGGAGGCGTCAGTAGGACTTATTGCCAGTTTTGGTCAAGGCTGCAGTTTCGTTACCCACACTGCGTGAATGTCAGTTCACTCACTATCTCCACTGGGACTTCTTCCCTCCAAGAGGAAACTGGCACAGTGGTCAGGAGAGCCGTCTACTAATTGCTAACGTCAGTTTTTGCTACTTCCAAGAGGGACAGTCCTCCAAAATCCCAGAAAATCCCGCACCTCTCCAGCACCCTCATAACCCTTCACAGTGTGCACCACGCTCCTCTATATGTATCTGGGATGTCACCCTAAAAACCTTTCTCTGGCACACCTCAATACTGCCTCACTGCTATTGCTGGCATTTAGTTCCAAGAAACTTCAAGACATAGTAGTTGTGCCTAAGGGTCAAAGGCAAGTCACCTGGGCCACAGAATAGTCTCAAGTCCACTTTTTATAAAGTTTTCAGACAGCCAGTTTGTGCGAGAGACTGTCGGGAAATGAGACAGCCTGCTCCAGTTTTCTCTCAATGCAGTGCACAAAGACAATATTGACATAGCAGTCGACCAGCAAGAACGACGGAAAGTCTGGTACAACTGATCCAGCGGCTCTACCGTAAATCTCATCTTTGATTATGTTCCACTGTGGTAGGAGTAGGTCAATAAGGCCAAGTCTCCTCTTTGTCCTTTACTGGTTTTACTTTTAATCTTACTACTCTAAGTAAATAGGAAAGTGATTTTTTTTCAGTTGCAAAAGTAAGTAGATACATAAAATGCAACATAAAGGATAACCTCTATGTGCAAAATTTAGGGAAAAATTTCAATTAAACATCTTTTTTTTTTTCTGCTGTCACCTTTTGAACATTTCCTAGCTTCTAATTTAAGATCACGATTCTCAAATTACAAAATTAATGTTTTTTCTTTCAAAATAATTGAATGTAATTAAGGAATCAGCTAAACATTACAGCTGCTATTGAATGCTTCTTCAATTCTATGATGCAGCTTAGTAACAAAAACTAATGAATTGGTAAAAATAGCAAAGTAAGCAAAAAGTTTACAAAACATATGCATGATGCGTCAAAAGTGCTAGCAGACTAATTTAAAAATTTTAACTCACACCTGGTGTCAATGACAATATACTTACGATTCTGAATAATTTATTTGTCATGTCCAGATCATTTCCATCATAAAAATAGCTACTTTATTAAATAATGAATACATGTAGTTAAGAACATCATCATGAGGATAATTCTTAGTGACAGATATACTGTATAAAGACTGTTAAGGAACCCAAGTGCCTTCCTAAGAGGAAGGTAATATCCTTGCTTAAAGGAGGGTATAAAAATGTTTTAATTACTGAATTTGAAATATTGAGCGAGGTATTTTTATATTGGTCATCACAGAGATTTTGAAATAGATTTTCATGGTGCCCCCACGGACTGTGTGCAGGTTGAGAGCAGTGTGACCTTTGAGCAGATGTGGTACTAAAGTCAAGATCTCCAACATGATGGTTTGTCTTCCACACTGCCTCACTTATTAGTCGTATGAAATTTATGAGTTTTATTGTTTAATAAAAGAGAGTGGACTATGATCAGTAAAGTGCTGGTTTCATTTTAATTATTGATCCTTACTCATTAATAGAGAGTTTTCCAGGTTCCTGTTAACTCTGCTAGCAATCTTGGAGTTTGACATGCCTTAAAATTCTGCTAATCTCACAGGTCACATCAGTATCCTGAGAACATGCTTTGTTTAGACATTGCGGAAATGCTGCAGTCTGTTGTCTCTCCAGTATACGGTATGAAAGCACTTTCTTTATGCCAATATTTTGCCTTTAGCAGTTTTTTATCAGTTGGTAAGCAAACATATCTTCATGCAAATTGCAAATGTCCATATGCAAACATTTTAATGTCACTAATGTAACCATTTGTATGGTTGCAAAATGGATGTGGGATAACATTTAATGTTACTTTGGTTAATCCATTTACAGGTGTGAATGAGTGGGCAAGGGGCTAAATACAGCATCTGGTTTAGAAACTCCCAGACATAGAAATAGCTACTTTTATAAATCTCGATTTTACAAACAAGGTTGATTCAATCTTTCTGATACCTGCACATTTAGTGAGTTCTTATTAATTTCAGATTAACTTCTTTGATTTCATGAAGTGTTCTTGTGACCTGTTTCAAAGCAAAATTGCACACAGACTTCTCTGAGCAAGTCGGTCACCATTTCCTCCGCTAACTGCTGGACTAAACATAAATGCAGTGCTGGGAAAGACACTTTCTTGTTTCTGTTGTCTTCAAGAAGAATGGCGATGATTCCTGAATCACAACAGGAGAGGAAGGGGATAGACTACAGTGTACCCGTGTGAAATGGGTCTAGCGGAATAACAGAGATGAAAGGACACATCAGGAAGCTGTATGTCTCAGCTAAAGAAATATGGGAAAAAGGAACCAGACTTTAGGAATGGAAGAGTTTGAAGGCTGTAAGAGAAGGACTGAAGGTAGGGTAATATGAGGAAAACCAGAGGTAACTACTGAAGAACTAATTAACAGGACACTGAAGAAGCACAGAGAAAAGAAATGAGACATCCAGCTCCTGAAAGATCAAGGGATGCTTCAGCGGAAGCCACTCAGGCTGAAGTGCTCCTTTGTATTTATATCACTTTGTCTGCAAAGTGTCCCAAAGCTATGTGTCCATCGCGCGCACTGAACAGTGCGGGTTTTGGCACTGACCCCCATCACAAATACCCATTTAGCAGCCTCAAGGAAAACACCTCATCCTGCATCTAGGACATTCACATGCCTGTTTCTGTACCAGTCTCTGAGAAGAGCTGCCCTCCGTCACCCACTTTGTCCCAAAACGGGTGTCAAGCTCATGTATGGGGTTGTTGTACAGCAAGAGAGACTTTAGGGAGCTTTCAACAGAGGAACAGGAAAGCCTGTCACTGCTGAAGCACGGTCTGGATGCTCATGGCAGAACTATCAGGCTGTCTTACATTTTTTGCTGTACTCAGCCTCATGGCAGGTTGAGAATAAAGCTGAATTGTGGGTACAATCCTTTCTAAGACCAGGCACACCCTGTCACAGTGGTGGCACTGCATCCTCATTGCATGTAGGGTGGCCAGCAGTTGGCCTGCTCATTTCATGGCAGAAATGGCTATTTTTAGCAATGTGAGACCTATGTGGAAGCGGGACACTTCAGACAACCAGAGAAATGTGGCAAGTTTTCCATTAGCAAATCTGTGTTACCCACTGCCCGTGAGAAGACACAAAAGGCTACGCATTAGTTGGCTCCCTTCCCTCTGGTTGTCACCTAAGATGTCCCAACAACTTTTACTGCTTTCTGCAGAAATATTACACCAGGCTGTGCTGAAATCATCAAAGTACACACGCAGTGTCCACTAGAGAGGTCCAAAATTGTTACAGGTTTAAGGGACAAGTAAGTTATCAGCAGTTATGAATGGACAATTTATAAACAGCAACATCAACCCTGTGGCTTTTTGAAAGAATGAGATATGTTCTGAAAATTTATTCAATTCCTTGTGAGCCATGCTGTCACCTAATTCTGATTCAGTGATAGATGGCTGTCAAGGCAATTCAGCGGAAACGGATCTTGTAAAGGAACTGTCATATGTAAGGCCATCTGCAGCTACACCGTTAATATCACCTCCCCTTCCAGATCCGAAACTATTTTCACCTATTTATGCTTATTAGTGTGAATGTCAAATCCTCTTTACCACCCGGTTTACATCTCTTTGCATCCTGTTTCAAATATATTGCTCTGGTGTTCTAACTTCCTTTTATTTCTAAATTTATTCTGCTTCTATAACTATATGTCACAGCCTGGCCATGTGTGGTGGGTTGACCCTGGCTGGATGCCCAGTGCCCACCAAAGCCACTCTATCACTCCCCTCCTCAGCTGGACAGGGGAGAGAAAACATTACGAAAGGCTCGTGGGTCGAGATAAGGACAGGGAGATCACTCACCCATTACTGTCATGGGAAAAACAGACTCAACTCAGGGAAATCTAATTTAATTGATTACTAATCAAATCAGGGTAAGGTAATCAGAAATAAAAACTAAATCTTAAAACACCTTTCCCTCGCCCTTCCCTTCTTCCCAGACTCAACTTCACTCCCAATTTCTCTACTTCCTCCCCCCAGGTGGCACAGGGGGATGGGGAACGGAGGTTGTGGTCAGTTCGTCACAGGTTGTCTCTGCTGCTCCTTCCTCCTCAGGGGAGGACTCCTCACACTCTTCCCCTGCTCCAGCGTGGGGTCCTCCCATGGGAGACAGTCCTCCATGAAATTCTCCAATGTGAGTCTTTCCCATGGACTACACTTCTTCATGAACTGCTCCAGCGTAGGTACCTTCCATGGGGTGCAGTCCTTCAGGAATAGACTGCTCCAGTGTGGATCCCCCCCCAGCGTCACCAGTTCCGCCAGCAAACATGCTCCAGTGTGGGCTCCTCTGTCCGTGGGGTCACAGGTCCCACCAGGAGACTGCTCCAACGTGGGCTCTCCACAGGGTCACAGCCTTCTTCGGGCATCCACCTGTTCTGGCATGGCATCCTCCATGGGCTGCATGTGAATATCTGGACCTCCACGGGCTGCAGGGGAATCTCTGCTCCGGTGCCTGGAGAACCTCCTCCCTCCTTCTTCACTGACCTTGGGGTTTGCAGAGTTGTTGCTCTCACATTCTCACTCCTCTCTTCTGGCTGCCATTGCTCTTGCACAGCAACTTTTTTCCCCCTTCTTAACTACGTTATCCCAGAGATGCTCCCAGTATCGCTGATAGGCTCGGCCTTGGCCAGTGGCAGGTCCATCTTGGAGCTGGCTTGCATTGGCTCCATCAGACACAGGGGAAGCTTCTAGCAGCTTCTCACAGAAGCCACCCCTGTAGACCGCCCACTACCAACGCCTTGCCACACAAACCCAATACACCATGGCAGCTCATTTTGGCTGTCTTAAAGGTCTAATATACATTCCATCTCTTAAGTCTCTGCATGCCCTATAATCAAGTCCTACTGTGCCATTTGGCTTCCACGCACACATGCCCTCTCCCAGCTTTTTGACATATGCTTAATTGTTATTTTCTTTTCTGTAGGGACTATGGGCAAATTTCAGATTTAGCAGATGTTCCTTATCCAGGGGAAAAGACAGCTGAAAATTCACATTCTGAAACAAAACATATTGCACTGCAGCAAGAAGTTCTGTTCATCAAGTGCTTCATATTTGGCCATTTTAACTATTAATATGCTAAATATATAAAACTCTCATAAGCACTTACAAGATTGTACAGATCATTGGGGGATAAATCTCTATACTCCCAACAACTTACTAGAACTGGTGTAGGATCAAATTGCAGGGACAGCACATGCTGAAGGAATGGAAACAAAGAAGACATCAGAACATGCTGCCATTTTGTCCTTTGCTGTAGTTCAAATAATTTCAACCCAGTATAATTAAAGCAAGTCTTCTCCCATAAGCAGTTAAACATTTATGAACAAATTCTAGGAGTATAAGATTCATGTTTTATTTGTGAGTACTTCCAGACTTGAAGTCATTGAGTAATTATCTTTATTTAAAAAACAAATTTGCTTTGTTTCTCATCTGTTTTTCCGTAAGTATACCTAGAGCTTAGCAAAGAAATTGTGTAAGTACTGTGCTATTATAAAATGGAAACATTGTAATTTCCTTGAAAATCTTCTGTTGTAATTCAAATTAAAGATTTCATCTATTTTTTCTATCACTGTCACACTATTTTTCTCACCTTATAGCTTTCGGTATTTTTGAATGATGCATGTTGTAGGTGACCCTGCTCTGGCGGGGGGGTTGGACTAGATGATCTCCAGAGGTCCCTTCCAACCCTGACTATTCTGTGATTCTGTGATTCTGTGATGTACCAATGCTGGTTATGAACGAAGTAATTTTCATAATTTTATATGTCAATAGGCTTAAGGGCAGATGTCTTTTTCTCATCTTTTTCAATTCCTTAATGCTAGTTCTTAAGGAAAAATTATTTAACTCAACTCCTCTTATTATTTTGTTATTCCACTGTTCATTAATTCCTTGAATTTAACACAAATTTAGCCCAGCACACAAGCCGCTCTGACAGTATCTAACCTCATCTCAGCTGAACTCAGTTCTACTATTCTTCTATACGTCAGAAGAAGTGGAATAACAGCTTCTGCAGCTTCTTTAGCATGTAAGATTTGTGTGAGTTAACATAATCCTGACCGTGGAATCAGCTCCACCAAAGACAAATAAATTGAGTACTTGACTGTTTCCCAGCTGCTTGGTGAGGTGGCTCACCCATGGGTGCAAAAGACAGTCTGTGAGACAGAAGATGTATAGTTTATGAAACAGATATTATGAGGAATGTCTAATGAAAGTGAGCAATACATGACCAATTTAGTTTTCCAGATTAAGATTTCAAAGATTACTGCAATGCCGAGATGTATATCAAACAACTGATTATTTTTTTCACTTAAAATGCATTTCTTGACATCTCAAAATCATTTGTCCACTGAATGAATATATCTCAAATATTCATTAATATATATAGCCTTTGGAAATATGTCATAAACTATTTAAATTTTTAATTTTTTTTTACACTTCATTCATTCACTATAAACTGCTCTGCAATGTCATTGAAAATCTCATGATCACCAAAAATGACAGGTCATAATCCTTGAATCTTGTGGAATTACGTTCAGCAAAGGACTAGAAGGTTGAAAGAGGCCAAGATAGCTCAGCACAAATAACAGAACCTTCTATGTCCCCCAAGCTACCAAAGAGTATGCCACTCCTGCACAAAGCAGCAGAACCTCTGAAGCTGCTCTACTTTTAGAAATCTGTAATCATTAGTTCCTAGGAATTCACTGACAACGTGGCGCTCCAGGCACAGCCTGGTACACTCGGGCCCACTTTGCTCAGGAACTGTAAGGCATAGAACCATAGAATCACACAATCGTCTAGGTTGGAAGGGACCTTGAAGATCACCGAGTCCAACTGTTAACCTGACACTGCCACACCCACCACTAAACCATGTCCCTCAGCACCACGTCTACCCGTCTTTTAAATATCTCCGGGGGTGGTGACTCCACCACTGCCCTGGGCAGCCTGTGCCAGTGCTTGACAACCCTTTTGGTGAAGAAATCTTTCCTAATCTCCAATCTAAACTTCTCCTGGTGCAACTTGAGGCCATTTCTTCTTGTCCTATGGCCTGTTACTTGGGAGAAGAGACCGACCCCCACCTGTCTACAATCTCCTTTCAGGGAGCTGTAGAGAGGGAGAAGGTCTCTCCTCAGCCTCCTCTTCTCCAGGCTGAACACCCCCAGTGCCCTCAGCCACTCCTCATCGGACTTGTGCTCCAGACCCCTCACCAGCTCCGTTACATGGGTAGTGTGCAGCCCACTGAAGATGCCGGCAGAGACTGTTCTAGCAGACAATCCTTTTCTGGTCCTTTTGGGTTGGATTTTGATCCTTTTACAGGAGTGCGAAAGAATCATATCAGGATTAAAGACCTGCCTCATTCACTTTAGCGTGTCTTTGTACTACATTTCATCCTTCCCAAGCTAGTACAGGTGCCTAGGGCAGGAACTACATCTTTCTGCTCCATTATGTCATTTTTTGTGTGCTTTCAGCTGTTCTCTGGTGTTGATATTGATTGCTCCCCCTGCCTGCTAATACTCTTTTTCCAGTTCTCTTAAATGACTTTTTTCTGTATACTAGCTGGTTTCCATCGACGGCGTCACTGAATGTGGGTATCCTATTTCTGAAGTGCCCGTCCCAAACACTTCCTTTCTGTTGTAGACATAGTGGTGATTTTTTAAAACTCTTCATTATTGAGTGGTATTCTCTGTATGTTGCTTCAAAAACTTTATTGATGTTTTTACCTGCAGTTGTCAACTTTTCTCCTGAGACAGAAAACTTGCAAGCTTTGCAGGTCTCATACATTAGCACTGAGATAACATTTAGGGCATCTAATTCATTTTTTTTTCATGTTAATGCTGGCTGTCTTTTACCCCTACACATCGCTTTCCTAATACTAACATCACTTCGTTCTTACCATCTCCATTGGCTAGCACACTGCAGAACAGGTAGGTTAACTGTTCTGTTTTCTCTACATTTTTTCCTCCCAGTGGGATATTGGTGCTTAATCTGCGAGTTACAAGAAGATTTGTTTCAACTTAACTGATTTAGAGCTTGCTTGGTCTGTTACTCTTGTCAGATTGTCTTTGTTTAAAACTTTTCAGGGATGTCACTTACTGGTATAATGTCTTCTAGGCACTTGCCTCTGGCTCTGCCTTTCCTTTTTTTTTTTTTTTTTTTTTTTTTTTAAAGCCTATACACATCTTCATTAGTCACTCTGATGGTTAAGGGTGGCTTAGTCCTATCGAAGCTTTCTTCGAAACAATCTTACTAAGTTTTTGTTGTTGTTGTTATGTTGACTTCAATTCTAAGCATTTGTTTTAAGTTTTACGCTTCTAGTCATCTGATCCACAATTTCCAGCACTGAAAATAAATTCAATTTTAATTTCTAAGGCCACAATATATTTTATTTATCTTTTTTTCTCATTGCACAGTTTTGTTTTCTTACTCCCCATAAGCTTTTTCCAGTATTCACTCATTGGTTTTAACATCTGAGAGTCTTCCTTTCAGAAGAGAAGTCACATCACGTGTTTTGCACATTTACAGTTTAATATATGTTGTCTTTCCTGCAGCCTGACTCGCATTGGCAAATGCGTTAAAAGTCACATGCATAATGACAAGATAATTGTTGGCTTTTCCTTAGTACCTCCCGAAAACACTCGGCCATCTAATTAGGAAATGAACTAGAGCACAGGCACAAAGCAGGGTCTTGAAATATTTTCTGACCAGAGATGGTATGTGTTGCTTTAGTTTTGAGTATGGATGGAGTCAGCTGCCACCCCACCCAAGGTATCATGGGCTGGATCTCTGAGGAGTGTCCTGGCCTGGGGTATTTTTTCTAGTTTCAAACCAAGTCTCACCTTCCTTGCTAAATAAAATCCGGGGCGGGGGGGGGTGGTGTGGGGAGAAAAAGAAAAGATTGCTTACTGTATCTATTTCAAGAAAAACATTGCAGTAATTTTCTTAAAAGGTTATGAAAACATAATAATTTTACTTTTACTGCAGAATTTTATGTGAAGGGCAGTAGAGAATGGAAAAATGTCGTATACAATGAGCTTTGGATCGTCTCTTCTTCAAATGAACTTAGTAAAATTATACCGACTTACCAAGAAGCTAAGGAGCTTGGTAATAAAAATGAGTATAATGTCTAGTTAAGAATGAATTAGATACAACTTTGCGCTCTTCTAAATTAAATTCTGTAATTTCTCTGTGTTAGAGCTGGGGGCATTCCATAAATTGCGTTCTGTTTATGCTATGTACATAATTATCAAATTAGAATTATCAGTTGCCAAATGAAAGTAAAGAAACCTGAAAACCAAAGCCAAACATCATTCAAAACAAAATATAAAAGTTTAATTAAAGAATTCAGCAGGTTTGGCCTCTTTCATGTATAAGAAATAATGTAAAGGAGCTTCTAGCCCTTCTTATTTGGCCTCATAAAAATGCCTCAGATACTAAAAATTGCTTTTGTTAAAAACACTTAGATGAATAAATGCTTGTCCCTAAGGGATAAATTTTGTTAGGGACTGGTTAAAAAAAAATGTTTTTTTATTAAAGAACTTGTAACAAATAGAAACTTTTTATTGCCTTTGTCTTTCTTACTGCTTTGCAAAATGGAACTGATTAATTTGAATTTTACAGGCAGTTAAAAATAAGAAATGAAATAAAATTTGTTGTAAAGCAGTAATCTATTAATAATATAAAATTGCATTTAAAGAGCTTACAATGAGAATATATTGAATTATTCATTGAAAACATTGTATCCTTTGAATTTGGCCTCTGAGTGTGGTTGCAAATTGTCAATGAGCACTCATGAATTTTACTAATGCACTTTGTTATTTAAAATTCTGTGATGGATTCTGCATATGAATATATTTATGCATATAGATTATTTGTGAACTCTCTGCTGTATTTATTTATTCAAATATTCACAATGCAGGTTTTTGGTTGGGGTGTGTTTCTGTTTTTTTTTTTGCTTTGGTCATTTACAAACACCATTTTTTGTTGTCTTTTATTACTGTTGTACAAGGTTGTAATTCAATCTGCATTTTGGAAGATTCAGAATCAAATTGAATCAATCCATAAACTTTCAATCTTAACTTCAAGGGAGTTACTTGCTTTCTCTGGTTTGTTTGTTTCCTTGTTTGTTTAAAAAATGAAGATAATATAACTTCTTTACTACACAAGGGTTACTTATGACAGTGACAGAATACCAGTATAAGTGTAAAAATACTGTAACTATAGTTGGGGTCAAGATGCCAAAGAACTATACTGCAGTCTTTTCTCTTTCCCGAGAAAATGGGAAGCAATATAAAGAGAGAGCTCTTATATGGCAAAGCATGCACACACAAACATAACAAAAAATTCCCCCAAACCACAAGCGATGAGATTTCCTGGTATGTTTGCCGTTAATATTTAGCTGTTGTTTGGAAACTGAAGGCTGGAAGAAAGAAAAAAGTCTGTGCATGTCTTATGCATTTTCTTTCTATGAAACTTCCTTTTCAATTTTTTTTCGTAAGAGTCGCACCGATTCGCACCACTTACGTGGCAGACAGCCATCAGCTTTCATCTCCCTTTTTCCCATAATGTGAATACACAGTCTCATGGCCAAGATGATAATGGAGCTGCTAGAAGCCTACAGACTTTTTTTTTTTCCCTTCCTATCAACTTCATGAATTAAATGAACTTGATTCTTCTTTTTTTTTTTTTCATTTTTTTATGCTATCACTAACCTTTTGCCACAGTCATTCATCACATACAGTTAAACCATTGCTGTCTGCAAAGGCTCTGCTCTCCCAGCCTTCTCAATTTCTTTGATTGTCATACCACCAGCAAACAGGGAAATGGGAGCTCACTATGGGATGTTAAGCAGTGACCAAACAACAGGATTTCACACATCAAGCATACGCCGAACTTATGAAACTTTTACTTTCTGTCACTGCTCTCTGGATTTTCTGTCAGTTAAAAATTTTAGGTGTGTTATTGGTCCTTGTTGAAGAGTAAAGTAATTTTTTGTTATAAACTGGCATCTAAGCTTATGAATTATTTACATATTTACTGACATGGTATAGTCATGATATTTTTTGTCTCATTAAGGGCTTAAGTTTCCACGTTGATAAGAAACTGCTGACAAACATCATGTGTGATATATTTCACATGTCTATGTACAGCATTTCTTTAACCAATTCATCTCTACATTTGTCAACATCAGTTTTACATCAAATTATCAACACAGTGGCTTTGTCCTTTTGTTTTGTAAGAACATTGCATTAATTACACAATCACTGTCTCTTTTGGTGTTCTGTTCCAGTTTTCAGGCTCTTTCACAATGTCGATATTCACTTGCTGTTGGATCATATACATTGTCCTTCTGTTATTTGTACTTACCATTACAAGTCATTGGAAGAAAGATAAGGATAAAAAAACTGTATTCACTTATGCCCTAGATAGACACAGTCAAGTCTCGGTGCTGCTGTGTCAGCATATATTATGGTCCTGAGGGACATGGTTTAATGGCAGTTTCGGCAGTTTTAGGTTGATGATTGGACCTGATGATCTTAAAGGTCCTCTCCAACCTTGACGATTCTATGGTTCTTGATTCTATGTTTATATTGTTTACGTAATACTGCAGCCAACTACATAATATTTTCTGAATTCAGACCTTTTTTATTACTGCAAAGGCTGAGTACAGAATGAATCCCAGTAACGACCAAAGTCTGTTTAGTGTATACAATCGCTTACGTCACTGTGGAGGAGTAAGTCCCTCCAGACATGATAATATAATCCCAATATAGATGTCTCTGATCTGTGGATTGAATGAGAGCTCTCTCCCTCCCCCATCATAAGTACATGGCTGAATTTAGGTGAGATACACCACGTACATAAGATTTTGTGTTAACTTTCCCTCTATCATACCACAGCTATTGCAATTCGGTTCTGCCTGGCCTCTATAAAAAATGGACGGTCTCCTCGCCTTCTGTTCAGGACACCACTGCTGCAGTGGGTACAGACAGCTCTCTGCCCACCGCAGTTCAAACTGTTGAGCTCCAAAGAAATGAGGGAGTGTCATTTCGCAGCCGTTGATTTATGACCGCCTTTAAATTTTTGCTGGCGCTGGTGCTGGGATGTTTACTAGAGTTTGTTTGTTTGTTGGTTTGTTTGGTTGGTTGGGTTTTTTTTAATGTGAAATTTCCAGGATGTTCGACAAGTACTGTGTTCTTATCAGAGGATCTTGGGTCAGCTTAGAATTACCTACGTTATGTTGATTTTAGGAATTGGTGTGGGAATACTGATTGCTGCATTCCTCCTTTATATACACTTCCATTTGCCTGATTTTACCTTGCCTTCTTTCCCCCAGTCTTTAACACACCCACAACGACCTGGTGCCACAGCCACTGCAATTTAAATATTTAGGTTTATCAAGCAGTGTTTTCGAGCCACTGAACTACATTCCTTCCTATTGCACCTACTCTACGCAAGCATGAAATAAAACTTATAACGTTTTTGCAGAAAATTTGTTTGGTTTTGCTTTTTTTTTTTTTTTTTTTTGTTGGTTGGTATTTGGTTTTCGGTTTTCTTTTTTTTTTTCTATGGAATAGCAGTTTGAATCTCTTTCAATCTAGCAGTCTTTACTTAAAAGCAGAAAATAAAATTAAGAAATTAAACTACCCCTATGCTTCACAGAAGACTGCAATTTTATGGCCATTTAGCATTTTTTAACCTTTTTGTTTGTTTGCTTGTTTTTCTTGCCAAGTCTTTCCCTGAGCCACAGATGCCATTTCCTATTCAGCTGTTGCTCTGTTTCTTACAGACACCCTGCAGATCATATGGGTAACATTCCAACCCAAATTGGATCATTTGAGTAAGAAATAGCTTCTCAAAATCTGTTACAGTTTCCTTTGCATTCTTTACTTTGTTCAGTTTGTTGGCTGTTTTGTTGGTTGGGTTTTTTTTGCTTTTTAACCTATAGTTGAGATCCTTAATACAGACTAATAAATATATTTGATTTTTAAAACCGTAGTCTCAAAAATGTTGTTATGTCTAAAATGATAACCAACAACCAGCCCAGCCCAACCATTTCTAATTTTTATTGTTTCATGCATGATTCCATTGCAGTTGTTCGTTGCTTTAGTTCTCATTGCTTTAGTTCATTGTGAAAAATTGCCACTGAGGTAATATATCTGCAATTTTTCCTTTTTAAACAAACTGAATCTTACCACTTTGATGATTATTGTAAAGGAAAATCTTTGCATTTCTCCCCTTCACAGTATTTAGAATTTAGAAACAATAGTATCTTTTCATGTGGTCTGAGGACAATTTATTGGAACCTTTTAACACTCTCAATCCTTTTCTCAATGCAAATAAATAATTCAGTGTGGTAGAAAGGAAGTGATTGAAATATTGCTGGCCAAGGGCTTCCAATTATCTTTGGGCAGGCTTGAAAACTGGACTTGTGCGTAGTACTTTATCAATGAACCTTTAAACCCAGAGAAGGTTGGCATCAATATAAACACCTTAGTTCTTGATGATTTTGTTTCTTTTGCAAGTTAGGAAAGAGATCTCCAGCAGGACAAAATGGGGCCAAACATGGTGGTTTTGTCATGGTGTTTCACAAAATCTTACTGCTTCCCTATCACCCACACATACTTTGTCACACACCATTATTAGAATTATTCCCAGTGCAAAGTCATATACTTACACTTTAAACAACCATAAGCATATTTTTTATCATATCAAAAAGAGGATTTTTCTAGCCTTTCCTTTGATGATTCTGAGCCTGTCCACTTTTGCTGTCTGCTGTAAGCCCTGGAGGGTCCCTGAAAGAGAACGTGACAGAACTTTGGGGACCTGAGCAATTTGAAGATTTGTTTTTCCTTATTTCTCTTGACTTTCCGAGAGCTTCGAAAACAATGAAGTTGTTCAAAGGCCTCACAGAAAACACTGTGTCTCAGAAGACTCCTACTGTGCTTTAATGGCTTAAATTTATCACAATGGTGTCTGCAATTAGTGAACACAATCTAAAATGACCTAATTCCATAAAACCATCTAAAATATATATATATTAATAAACTGACCTCTGATTTGTGAAAATCATATTGTAATCCAGTATAATTCATAATATATGTTGTTTATATTCTTCATTAGAATTTTAAGTGCAGTATTTTAACACGGGCACTTTATACTTGTATGGACACGCACCTTAGACAGATAAATGAATCCTTGTGGGTCATTTCAGCTTTCTGGTCACTGCTCCATCACGTAGTATCCCTGGGGTTCAGGTGTTTCCTATATCCTCCTCCTGGCAGGGATTTGTAAATTGGAGGATCCTTACTCTCATCTGTTCATTTCTTTACTGTCATAACAATCCCACTTTATACTGAAAATTGGTCTACTCTGAAGCTTAAATATTGTTTTATACTTCTTATGGTTTCTATACTCCAAGTGAAAACTAAGATTTATGATGCCCCGGAGAGACCACTTGGTTTCAGTCCTTCAAAGAGAAATGTTACATTAAAGACAGTGTTGGTACCCCTGCAGCGTATCAGGAATTTATTATGAAATATAAACTGCACAAGAAACAAGAGATAACAGTGAACATGGGCAAGGAACTGACATAGTGTATTTATTTATTTTTTGTTTTAATGTGGAGTTATGAATATTTATTGCATTTGTGGAAATTGCAGTTTCTGAACATAAAACAATTTTTAATACTTGAGCTACTTTTACCAAAAAGTAACCCTCCAACTCATGTCAAGTTCTCAAAGCGTTTTGTGCACATCACCATTCAGGAAGCTGCTAAACACCTCCAGGGTGTTCATCAGCTGTCTTGCAACAGAAAGAGTTGTCTTTTCTTTTTTTTAATATATAATGCTTTAATAAATTCCGCTTCATAAATGTAGCACATTTTTCAACACCACTGTAAGCAAAAGCAGCAAAGATTTTCAAGCAGTTGATACTGTGTAGGTTGTCTTTCTCCAGGAAAGACAGCTGCTCACGAGCATCCTTTGATTAATATGAGAAATCCCTGATAGGGAGCTTTCATCTCTGGTATCCATTAAATTACAGGGCCATGTAGTTGGAATTGTGTCTCATCATCTGAGGCTCAAATCTGGGCTTTAGGCACTGCATCTACAGATGGACAGTCAACAGGTGCACAAATACAAAATATTGAGGCAAACGGAAAAAAATAAAAGGCCAGGCTAGATCAAATTGGCAAGTGCATCTGAAAAATAGCATGTTAAAGTTTAGAGAACAAGACTGTTAGGAATCAGCCAAAGAGCCACAGAGAGAACAACTGGACACATCCATGTAGCGCTTTGGAAAGATTCGACGTGGCACAGTTCGAGCAGGAATCACTAGCAGCTCATAAATGTTGATGAAGGCAGTCAGCGAAAGTGGATGACTGACAAGAACAGGCCAAGCTATGTCTCCTATAATTATATGAAATAGTGATTCAGGCATATATGTAGGAAAATAACTGTCAATGAATTAAGAAAATGAGCCACCTTAAAAAAAAAAAAACACAACAAAACAGCAGTCTAGACAGCAAAGTATGTTGAAAACCAGTGTTACAAGGATTAAAAAAGACAGAAGGTAAACAGAAATTCCTTTTAATGGTGTGCAAAAGAAAAAGAGAAGACTGTTACGTGGATACGACATTTTAAAAGTCTTATTACACTATTGGCTGTAATTATAGTAAGTTATTGTATTCAACTAAGCCTGTGTATGCACTGAAACACCAAAAACTTTCTGGAATCTCATCGTTGTAACCCAGGTCTATAAACTTTTGCACCCTCTGAGGCAGAGTCTTACAAAAATGAAGGTGCAGGGGTTGTTGATCATCACTAACAAAAGGTTGATATGTATATTCAACAATTATTTCTTACATTTCAGAGATACATTCAAGAATTAATCATGACTGCCATAAGAAAATCTGAATAACGTAGCCCAACATGACATGGCCAAATAATACCAATCTGCCAGATTTTTTTTAACCTGTTTTCCCTTTGCTAAAAAGCTAAAAATTGTGCATTAATTCAACATCCTCTTTTACTAAGAAATTGTTTTCCTACTACCATAATTTTATTTCTTTATTATAAGATTAGAACTACACCTTTTTAGTCATAATGCTGTGGAGATGCTATATGAACAAAGAATCAGGTGCCACCATATGAACGGATCCTTTGGCCTAATGGAGTCCTCCAAAAGTCATCATAGCGATCTGTTCTGGTTGAACACGGACTAGGGCCTTTATATAAATAGAGTTATGCTCAGTGAATCAAAGTTCAATTTCATAAGCAACCTTAAAACAGTAGGCAAAGGATTAGTTATGTCACAAAGAGAATCTAAAGAGAGTGTCTCTTATTTTTCTAGTCTAGTTTCTTCCAAAGGTATCTTTGTAAACCTTTACAAAACAGTGTGATGTAAAAGAAACTCAGCTTTGCTAAAATACCTCTAATTAGCAGTCTTACAAATCCCTTGTATAATAACAAACTGTTCCAAGATAATAGTAAAATACCTTGATGGAGTCTGGTCAACCAGCTTTTACTCCTAGGATCCATTCTGGCCTACAGAGGCACTGTGAAATTCTTCCATACTCCACTGGAGTGCAATTCTCAGCAATTATTTCCATTATTTCAGGAGGAATTCTGCACGCAGAGTGCCTGCAGAGTCACACGAATATTAGTGTTTGTAGCAAGACATTCCCCGCGATATTTACTTTCTCAAAAGAAAGCGTTATTTAGTCTCACGACCAAAAATACAAAAGGCAAACGTGAAACAACCAGGCAAGACCGTCACAGTTTCCCCACACAGCAGCGTATGGCTGTAACACAAAAGTGGTTTCCCACAAGAGAAAAACAGGACAGGAGCTGGATCATGGTAATTCCACTTTTTTCAAATGTTGGAAGGAATCCCCTGAAAAACTCACGTGGCCCTCAGATTTTCCTATTTGTGTCTCTTCTGAGAGGCTGCCAGTCCCTGAAGGGCACAATGAAAGCTGCAGAACTACTTGAAACAAAGACACAGACTAGCAGTCGAAAAATTCAATGGTTTTGCCACCAGCTGTCAATAGAGCAAGCCTTAACGGTTTCCTCTGGAAGTCCTTACATGGCTCAGAGTTTCACCGTAAACTGTTCTGCTGCTTTTGCCAACATGCTCTTTTCAGAGCCCTTTAAATAGCTATCATTTTTTGTTGCATGTTCGAAGAGTTTCCTTTAATTCCACATCATGTATAAAATCAGATACTACAGCAAGCACAGACGTTTTGTTGGTTTAGATCATTCATTTAGCCATTCAGCTGTTTGAGATGATGCTATCTTGTATGACCTTACTGCATCTCGTGACTCAATGCTGTCTTAAAAGCAGTTACAGGAATTTTCATTTAGTGAAGAAGTGCAGACTGTATTTCTTTTATTTGACTAAGCTGTTTCCTATTACTTATTGTACTCTCTTGACAGTAATAAATTTCATAATGGTTGCTAGATTTCAAGTCAACTATTACACTATCCAGATGGAACAGTAAATCAATAATGGATGATATACAAATCATATCTAATAGCTGGAATGCAGGGGTTTCTTGCCTTAAGGTGTCGTACTCGGTAATCACTGTAATATTTATTGAAAAAATAGAAAAATCCTATAAAATCAATAATAAATTGGCATAAATATATGAAGACCTTTTCATAAGCACAGAGGACAGAGCTGGGAGGAGAAAAGGTACTGTTATTATGCGTGCACTTACAGATCCTTATTTTTGAAAACCTGATTAATCACTGTGCTTTATCACGTACCTTGTTTTCTACATTTCTTTTGAAGCTCCCACTTTCAAAACCAGATAAAACCGGATTGCAACTTGGTGAAATACTCTAACAATAGGTGTTAACATTTGTATTTCAATAGATCTGGGTGCTTCATACTTTTGCTTAGGAGAAGTTTCCAATGTGATAATTTCTCATGTATTCATTTTTATGTTCCACTCAAAGAGAAACATAATAACTGCACAGTAAACCTTGACATTATGGTCAACATGACTAGAAAATTAAATATTGATATAGATGAAAGAAAAATTAAAACTCAATTCTGCTTCTGTGCTTCATGCTGCACTTCTTGTTCTCATTGGGTAAATAGGAGATTGGAATTTACAAGTAATACATAATCAAGCCCTAGACTGCTTATTAAAATATGATACCTAACTATAACCTACTTTTCACAAGTTCATACAACCTTAGCTTGAATTTTATTGAAAATTATTGAAAATGCAGTAATATCCTATGAATATCCTAATTGAAGTTTTAGTTGTCAAATGGGTTTGTTTTCTTGCCTTGCCTTGCCTTGCCTTGCCTTTCCTTGCCTTGCCTTTCCTTGCCTTGCCTTGCCTTGCNCTTTTATTCTCTTTCTTTTTTTTATTCTATTGTCTTGTCTTTTTTTTTTTTTTTTAAGGGATAATAGAAAGACTTACAATACTTACTGCTGCATTTTCTTAAGATTTTGAGAAAATAGGTTTAGTAACAAAAAAGATCAAATCAGTTAATCAGAAATTAGTTGAGGTATCCGTGAGGTATCCAGGGAACAACAAGTCATAATCTACATGTCCTTGAAACATTTCCTTCCTCGTCTGGCTAAGGTTCTCCCAGCCTCCCAGATTAGTTAGCTGAACAAAATGAAATGAGGGTGGATATAAAACCTCAACCGCTTCCTGCTGTTGTCCAAATCCCTGTTTCTCTGCTGAGAAAGAAGGAAGAGGCGCGATGCTTATGATTTATTTCTGTGGCTGGTCAGAAATGCCATAAAGGTCAATGAAAATCTTTTGTTAGTAAAACCTAGAAGCTGATTTTCTAAGCCACAGAAAAAGGAAGTGATGTAACTTTTGTAAGAAAAGTCATCAATTGAATTGTTGTTGTTGGTATGTGTCTTGGAGAGGTATTAAATGGTCTGACGTGTTTCAAGGATAAATAATTTTGTTCTTCCTATTGTGTTCTAGGAGCCAGTAACTGTTATCACATACTAGAATCAGGCAAATTAAATGAGGAAAAGGCACCTCTGATTAAGCAAAGAGCATAAAAACTATTCCGTTTTGCATTAAAGTGATTAAAATATATCTAATTTCTTCAAATACGAAAAATGCGCAGAAGTATAGAGGTTCAATGACCAGCACTTATTTTTTTGTTTTTTCTCTTTAGGGGAGAAGTATCTTCTAAACTGATTTTTTTTAAATAGTGCACAGACTATTTATTACAGAAAATAAAGAAATATATACCTTTTCAGAGAGTTCTTATTTCATTTGAACATTACCTTGTTACTTCTTTCAAAATATTATATATTGAAAACACATATGTGAAGTTCTGTGGATCATAATATACTAGATTACTAGATACTCAGAAGTCTCATCTCTTCGAATAATCTCCTTTAGGTTGTATGGATGAAAGCTGAGTCTCACCTGGCAAAGGAACCTTGGAACACTTAAGCATACATTTCTGTCCTACAAGCGTCACGAAAAGAATCTGCTTTTGCAAGTTGTTTGCTTCATGATATAATGTACCAAATGGCTTGCTGAAAAATTGGACAAATTCCAGTTGAACAGCCACTATTCAAATTGATAGTGACAGCTCATTCTGAAAAAAAAATGTTATTTTCAAATGATTGATATGAACTCAAAGGGGTGTGAAGAGCCGTGGTGTTCATATTGCTCATGAGCTGTTGACAGTTTGGCACATCTCTAATGCTGATTAGAAACAAGCCAGGACACTGCAGTTTGCATTCACATTAAGCTTACCGACCACATTAAATTATTTGATTCACGGGAACACTCGATATACTAAAATACGCCAAAAAAATTTCAAAATCGAATGACCTTTGTATCAAGTATCTCAGTAACTATGAGGAGGGTATTGAGCGATAAAAAGTTAGTATGAGAATATTAACAGATATTAATTAAACTGAGAAGGTGACCTTGATGATATTAAGCTCTCTGTTGAACTGCAGATGTTTTTAGAGATAAAATACAATGAAAAAAACATTTGAAAACTGAACTCTAAAAAACTTGTGTGCATTGTTGACGTTTGACCGGCAAATAGAGGAGCTGGTAGTTGAGAATGCTTTTCTAGTGTTTATTTATACATTTCATATTTCACCTGTGCAAATGTTAATGCTACTAAGATGGGGTTTTTTTTAAAGCCCTTTGTCTGACATCCTTTCTCTGTGACAGTGCTGGTAGAGGCAACTAAAAGAAGTGGTAATGTAACTGCTTCAGCAGACCATTATTTCTCAATTGGGCTCTGCAAAATGTAGGAGAGGCATCACATCCACCCTACAAACACTGCCAGGATTTCTGTGGCTGAAGGCCACTGTGAGGTATTCCTGTAAGAAACCCCCTGTTGATTAGCAGATCACAACTATTATTCCACATTGCCCATACACGCCCCAAAATATGATGATCACTTTGAACCTGCATCTGAATTCTGGGGTGTTCCCCTCCTAACTGCACGCCAGAGAGACTCAAACATATTTCTTTTTCCCAGATGCCAGTTTTTCTAATTCTCAGTCATATAGGAAAGGAAACACAGAGAAAATTGGATGTTTCCCTTGGCTTAATAAGGTTCACTTCCCTCTCTGAGCAGCTGGCAGATAGAAACCCCAGGAGTCAGTTGACAAGCACGAGACCCTGCCACCAGATATGGACAGAGTTCAGGAAGAGGATCACTATCTTATCTTCTTAGATGCCAAGCGGTGAAGGCAGCCACCTTTCCATCTATCCAACCTTCCAAAAAAACCCCAAGCGTACTTCTGTACCCAGACAAAGAGTGAATGGACCCTAGACTACAGGACAGAAAACTTGCACACTTTCTGTAGGGAAAAAAAAAATAAGTCTGGTGCAGGAAAATGTAAGGGATAGTGGGCTTCTCCTCTGCTGGAACAGCACAAGCCATGTTGTAACCGTCTTCTCAATGTCCCCACTGCAAAACGTACACCGTATTCATTATCAACTTTACATTCACCAGCATAGCAAGGTTTGGGGTTTTCTGGTTTTGCTTTTGTTATGGAGCATGAAACGGGCATTGTTGCCGCGGGGACAAGCTGAAACTCACCCACAGACTCAGCAAAAGGGGAAAGCGCGACAGAATAGGAATGCTCGTTCACCGATCAAATTCAAGAACTAATGTAAAAAGGATAGTAGGCAAGTTATGTTGACCCAGGAGAAAGTTCAACTTGGCATTTCCAGTATTTATGCAGCAGGTAGTTCAAGCTCTGACTGACGCTGGCAGAATTATATGGGAAATGTGTTCACCAGAGTGAAGTGCCACGGAGTATGGTTCAATGTACAGTATTGTGTTTTCCTTTTCAACATTAGCTGTTTTATTGCTTCTCTGAACGAATTAATTTATAAGTGAATCAATTTATACCTTTTGCCACTTGTCGTGGTTTAGGCCAAATCGGCCACTGGGGACTTGGGAGACCCCAGATGAGACCGACAGATGTTCCCCTCTACCCCTCTTCAAAAAGAGAGGCAGAGGAGGGAAAAAGAGACTTAAGAGTTTAGAAGAAACTAAACTACTTTAATGAGATATTAATAATAATATACAAGGAAATAATGAAATATATACAAAACCGTATCAAGCTCCCAAGATGACAGTCAGGACACCGGCTGACACTGGGGCAGTCCCAGGCTGGACTCAGTGGCGGACGGGAACTGGATTCCGGGTCTGCCTTCAGGATCGGGACCAAAGGCAGACGATTGAAGTGAAGAGAGCGAGAGAGCAAAAGAGCGAGAGACCGGAAAAGAGAGGAAAAAGAGAGAGAGAGAGAGATCGATCTGACCCTCAGCTTTTATAGTGAGCATGATGCAGATGGGATGGAATCCCCTGTTGGTCAGTTTTGGGTCACCTGTCCTGTCCGCTCCTCCCCGCAGGTGGGACCCCACTGCGCTTTTCCGCTTCCGACCCTCCAATGTGGCAAACAACAAAGTTGGTTGGCCTTGGCTGTTACAGCGATAAGTATAAGCAGGAGCCTCTCCCCATACCATGCCTGGGCAACAGCTATAAACATTGGTCTGATCACTCTGAGAGCGCGAACGTCGCCTGCACAATATGCTGTTAATTTCAGTAGTTAGAAGAGGCCCAGCTAAGAAGCAAAGTTACTGAACAAAACTGGTCCAGTTTTACCTCAAGCCAAGACACCACTGCATACACAACATGTGCACACAAAATCTTATCTTGGCTGGATTCCTTGACATAATGTCCCTCAGGTAGAATATAAGAGCAGTGGTGAGACACAGCAATCCCAGTTCTTATTAGTACTCCTCCATACTCCACTACCAAAGAGGAGCTTTGAGAGTACAGTGACCTGCTACGCCAACAGTTACCTCTTATATGAGTAGAACTGACTTTATTAACTTTATTACATTAAGATTCAAAGTACATAGCGCTCTCTGTGACTTCAGTCTGAACAGTAGATCCAGCTTTAAGGGATATGTGAGTAGCAGTACAGCTTTCATGAATTTTGTGGTGCAATATCTCGAAAAGCAGCAGGAACAAACTGTTAGGACAGGAGCAAAGAAATGGTAAGGCCAGACTGTTCCTATTTGATTCCGTGCCAACAGTAATAAAGTCTGTCAGAAGGATATTATAGTAAGTATTACAAAATCATAGATTTACTTGTGAAGTGTTATAACTTCTCCACAAGATGAGATCTAAATACCAAAGAAATAGCTAAGGGTATTCCAAAAATTCTCTCTTTTCCTTCATTTAATAATTGCCATCATCCCTTTATGACAATGGAAGTAGTGGCAACAGACAGGTTGCCTCTCCAAGAATGCCTTCTTGTTAAATCTAGATGTCTAAATTAATGTTTGGATCTCTCAGATCCTGCTGAATCTTCGGTTTGTCATAGAACCATAGAACTATAGAATCATAGAATGGACCTTAAAGATCATCTCGCTCCAACCCCCCTGCCATGGGCAGGGACACCTCCCCCCAGCCCAGGTTGCTCCAAGCCCCGTCCAGCCTGGCCTTGAACACCTCCAGGGATGGGGCAGCCACAGCTTCTCGGG
Organism: Ibidorhyncha struthersii; assembly: GCA_013398815.1. Classification (NCBI taxonomy): domain Eukaryota; kingdom Metazoa; phylum Chordata; class Aves; order Charadriiformes; family Charadriidae; genus Ibidorhyncha; species Ibidorhyncha struthersii. The sequence goes on along the minus strand of VZSZ01011436.1, from coordinate 173,230 downwards.
GCAACCTGCGCCAGGGGCTCACCACCTTCACAGGAAAGAATTTCTTCCTAGTATCTATTCTAAATCTCCCCTTGCCCCCTTTCCCCCTCATCCTATGGCTCCCCTCCCTGATCAAGAGTCCCTCCCCAGCCTTCCTGTAGCCCCTTTAGGTACTGGAAGGGGTTATAAGGTCTCCCCGGAGCCTTCTCTTCTCCAGGCTGATGTGCACATGATAAAATTCTGCATCTATTGCCCACCTGGGGTTACCAATTAAATGTATCACTACACCATGTGTATGGTGGTCCTAAGTTGTGTAAACAAACCAAGTCTAATATTTATGATAGTTATCATTTACGGCTCAATCGGGTTTGTAAGGATAAGTTACAAGATAAGTCTATATAAGGCTTCCTGTGTATACAGAGACTAAATACTCACACAGTGTGCATTTTGTTTCAGCCTAAGGCAACTTTTAAAAAAATTTATCTGCTATTAAGTTCTGCTTATTTCAAAAAAGTCCCGTTAACTTACACTTTACAGGTAATATGGATATTTTTTTGGCCTTCTGCAGATTCTTTTGTTTTTTCTGTAAGAAATCACTCTGCAACTTTTTTCAAAACTGAATGAAAACACACAAAATCTGAAACTAAACACAGCAGACTACAAGAATGGCTGATAGCTAAATACACCACAGCTACTTTTTTGTTGCTAAAAAAAGCAACAAAAAAGAAACAGGAGTCTTTTGATTGCCTTGAAGATATCTGATGTGCAAAAAAAGCAAAATAGGTAATAAAAATGTCACTTTTGTGTTTTCTAATTTTTAATTTTTTCCTCTTATTTCCCAGGTAGTGGGAATCCTTTCCACACCATTTTGTGCTGAAGAGTTCTCAGATAATATTTTATAACCTCATTTTTCTTTTTTTTCCTTTTCTTTTTTTTTTTGGGTTAAATTGTCATGAAATAATTTTGGGGTGGGTGGGAAACTAAACTAAGTATGGAAAAACACATATTCACAACTTTTAAATGATTTTCAAGTTTTTCTAAAAAGAATGCACTAAGAAACTTTGACATAACTTGTCTCTATATTGGCCATTTACACCCTGCTTTTCACAGGATAAAAACCCCAAGAAATTAAAAAAATAAAATCGCTCAAACCTTTTCCCCTAATTAATGAGAATGACACTTTTTAGAAAAAAGATTAAAAAAAAAAGTGTTTATTTACTTTATCATATCTCCTGGTTGGGATTTATGGTTTGTTTTTTTGTTTGTTTTGTCTGCTAGTAAAATTGTATTAAGATGAATAACTTTTCATTCTTATTGAAAAATTAGTTTTTTCCTTCCAAAAGAGTGAAAAAATAAGGCTTTTTAAAAATTTATTTATATGTATTTTTATACACTTTTAAAATAGAAAAAGGAAAATTGCTTTCACCTGACCAAAAATAAAAGAGGGTTTTTTTCAGAGACAATTGTTTGCAGAGAACTACTTTGGTGAAGACTAGTTGTCTCAAGCTGACAGGTTAAGATTGCGCCTATGTTTGATTACATACAGCACATAGCAACATAATATTCCTTTAAATTATCACAAAATATTTATTTGACTCTGAATGCTTTTGTGCCCTGTTATTTAATCTAGAATTGCCACGACTAAACACAACAATCGCACATTTGTCTAGGAAGTTACAATAAAAAAGCTTATAAATGATGACTAAAAAAAGGTATGTTCCTCTCTCAAGAAACACTTTTTGAAAATGTAGATCAATTTTACATCAGATAATATCATAACTTGTTCCTATAACATGATATGTGATTTCTTAAAAAATTATAGAAATTACCAGCTATACAGTGCCTCTTTTGTGGTACAGCAGTTCACAGGGAAAAGAAGTTGCTGATTTTAGGCAATATGAAGCATTTTATTCTCAATGTACCTCGGCTGTGTATTACCTAGTTCTTCACCCAAGCGCTGCTCCGCGGTGGGAGTTTTGTCTAGACTTGGAAATGAAGAGGCAAACTGAGACATCCTTAATAGGTCTAATTACTGGTCTTTATGCTCTTTGCTGTTCGGTTTATTACTTGAAGCGTGTCTTTAACAACTAGACGTATATGGGGGAGATAAGCACCGTCATTAACAATTAGAAGTCCAAACAAATTTACAAATGTATTGCTACTTTTTTGAATTTATTGTAGTTAAATGTGCTCTATGCTTCAGAGTTTGTGTGTGTGATTTCAGGTGCCTTTATTTTGGAGAGTCCAGCTTTAGACAGCTTACCCATACATAAAAAAAGAATCATTTAAAATAACAAGTTTGTAAGTATGAATTAATATTTCAGGGCCATACTGAGCCTAGAGGTACCTGATCCAAAGCCTTGGCTTGAAATAATTGTAGTGGCAGATTTCTGGAGTGCAGAAAGATCCTTTCGTTTGCTGACCTCCTTCAGTCTGGAGACAGACTGCAGTTCTTGGAGTCACCAGAGTATGGGCTATCCTGATTGCTGCACTTGTGGCAGAAACCGTAAAATCCTAAAGTACAGTAGTGGTGTTTTAACTCTTCTTGTAGGTTGTGCTGTAGTCTTCACACAGAAGCATCTCTGCTTCCTGAAACATGAGTTCACATCTTACATTTGGCTGTTGCTTTTAAAACTCTCCAGATGGAAGAAGATTGTTTTTATGAACTTCATCTAAATAACCTAAATTTTGACGCCACTGGTAACTTTGGGCAAAATATATTGCATATAAAATTAAGGACTAATTATAATAGGCTTAGTAACAGTTTCTTATTGGTGGTTACAACTAAGAAAAAAAAAGTGGGACATACCTAAACACTTATGGTAATAAAACACTGTTATTACATCAGTTTCAGAATTTTTTACTTTTATTTATTTATAACTAGGATCATGCTGTGCATAAGACCCATCTTTTTTCATCGTGGAGAAAGAAATATTATTTCTAATTTTATGCTGAATGAACCACTTCCTGCTTTCCATTTTTCTTTCCCTTAGTTATTTATTTCCCAGGCAGAAAGATATCAGATCAACAAGTAAGATTTTTCTCATAAATGTTGTGTCTGAATGATAGCTTGTCGATTTTTCTGAGAAGGGTCAGACCATACATTTGATGATAAGATTTATAGAAGTGTTTATGAGAAGGTTGAGTATAAGCTTTTTGCACGTAGCGGTATCTAAGGTTACTTGACCACTTCTGGAGTGCATCTTTAGTATGTCCTGACTCCCTGGTAACGCCTCTAGGCATTGCTTGTTCACTTCATCTGCTGTCCTACAGGGAAAGCTCGGAAGGAAGCCCTTGCGTTCTGCAGATGTGAGCTGTGTGCAGCTCCAGCTATTGAACAGTCTAAGGGAAAAATGGAATTACTCAAATATTGTGAAAGTTTATACGCCTAATTGCAGCCATAGTACTTATCTAGATATAAATAACAAGATCATTTATAAAGAAATCTCAGCATACCCTTACCACACTGACTGTAAGAAGTAGTTACACTGTCTCCGTTGTATTACAAGAAATACATGCATAGTTGGGACAAATTTTTGCTCTCTTAAGTGCCCTTGAATATTGGTGAAGTCAAAGGGAATTAGGTATGTAGCCCAATACTCACAGAAAGGAGTTAGGTATGTTAAAGTATGTTAAGAGCACATTTATGATCTAAACGTCCACAAGGTCTGTAGTTTCAAGCTTTATCTAGTAATGCCTCTCAAGCACAGTATACAATGATCCCTTCCCTGTCTTAGAAGCACAGTTTTTGGAGAACTGTGATTTTCAAAGTAGGCAGTCTTCTTTCTTTCCGTCTGAAAGTTGGAGCTGTTAGCCTGCTCTGAAAAACAACCACAACATCCTAAAAACACTGAACTCTGGACAAAATATGCAGTTAACAATAATTGTATTGAAAAAAAAAACCAAAACCAAACCAACCCAAACCAAAAAAAAACCCAAAACCAGAACCTAGGAGGAACTACGTGGGTGCCATCTTCTTTTCTTGACACAAAATTCCGGTTAGAGAATTGACCTGGTAGAAGACAACCCAGATTCGCTGTTTTCCTCAGCTTTGGAGAGTACAGACTAACAGCTGCCGTGTTCCCCACTCAGCAGTGGGGACCCTACCTGACCTCCCTTTTTCCTACCAGGGGGGCTCTCGGCCTCACCGTAAGAGTCTCAGCTTCTGATCCTTCGAACAAGTGCATTTCAGTCTTATCTCGAATGTTTATTTGATGAAAAATCACACAAACTAGCTTGGGGGAGAAATCCAAATCCAGGCCTATGCTGCTCTCAGGTAACTGCCCTACTCACTGAGCTAGAAAGTTACAGTCTGATGAGTCTTAAATTATTTCTGCACAGTGGCACAGCTTTGAGAGGAAAACCGCCTGAAGCTTAATCATTAGGTACTCTCTTAGGAAACGACAGACTGTTTTTTAACATCCTAACACAGAGAAGGGCACTGAAGTGCGTCTGAGAACGGCCCAACACCAGCTTGTTGTGCAAAAGGGGAAGTTGCACTGCCATCCCTCAAAATCTTTAAAAGAAAACAGTGACTTCCTCCTTTCCTGTGGAAGGAACAGGTTTACAGCAAGCCCCATGAAGCTGTATGAATTCCAAGCTAATCTAAGAACTCCTTACAAGGTCGCGCAAGGCAGTAAAGTCAGCCACGGGAAAGTGGAATTGAAAGCCTCCTCCACCTAACACCTGTTCATGTTTCCACGTAAGATAGCTTAGACATTTAATGCTCTGGGTCTGGGTAAGAACTGCATTGTGAAGACGTGCAGCTCGCTGCACGAACCCTCCAGGACACATGGAAACCTAACCTGGATGTAGAGATTGGAAAATGGGTGCCTGAGAGTCAGCTGACGCAGTGCTGAACTTCACAGAGACAAGTGGGGAATTTAAAAATGTTGCTAGATGCCAATCTCAGGCGATTTCCTTCTTTGCAAAATCTGGTGCTTCATTTCCTTGGAAGTATTTCCACTTGTTTTTCTAGTTCTTCTAACTTAAGTGGGACACTTTATTTATTTAAACTAAAAATATTTTAAAGCTAATGCTATTATGTAATATTTTATTAGGCTTCTTATCTACTTACAATAGATAAATGAGTGTATCAGCAGAGTTTCAATTTCCTCTGACTATAAAGTACCAGGATGAAATTAGAGGCAGGAAGAGATCAAGTCTTTGATCTAGTAACGATTTAAGTGCTGTACTTTCAAATCACAATGTGACTTTGGTCACTTTTTCCCAAGGGTTACCGTGCATTTTATGTTTTGTTATAGTAGAGTATTTGAAGAGAAACAGAATATGAGTTAGAAATGTGCCTTTGGGAGAAGAAAATAAAGATCACGAACTACCGCATTGTTTGTTCTATCATCTTTCCAGAATCTGTTGCAACCAGGGAATTCATTTCTAGGAGGAGAAAATCCTGCAAGAGGGTTACCATAATACTATGGACTTGCGAAATATACATTTTGCCTTTTTGTTAGCAAATTAATTAATCTTCCTGATTATATGCATATACAAAGACACACACATACATAAAAAGAAAGAGACATTTCATGGATAAAGGTTAAAATTAAAACAAGGGGGGGGGAAATCAGAGAAATGCATTAGAGAGAAACTGATGCTGCGTAATTTAGGTCTTACTCTTATACTTACAGCAACTGGATTATTTTCAAAGCCTACAATGGACCAACAACTTCTTTTTGCAGATTCTTTTAGTATTTATGCTCTTCGCGTTTTATTTTCTATTGGGAAGCTTTCCTGGTTAACGCTGGCAAAAAGGTACTTTCTCACATACCTCACTTTACAGGTACGACCTCACATTTGCTCATGCCTCTAAGAGGAGTGTTATTTTGTTGTCTTCTACACCCCCTCCAAAATAATATATAGGTATACTGTTTGGAAAGCATTCCTACATTCAACTTTAAGAATGCCACACAAAAGCAATGAAGTTCTCTCTTAATCATTTACCCTGAAAATTTTTTGCATACAAAAGCCACTAAAGAAAATGCAGTAAAAAATGTAAATTTAAAAAATAGGAGATAGAAGACCATTAGCCAGACCTAAACCACCAAAAAAGCCCAAACCCAAACCTACCCTTGACTTTCTTACACCAAGATCTAGTTGAAAATATTTATTTTTCTTTCTTTTTCTTGCTGACAAACCGTACATGCTTACCAAATGCAGAAGATAAGTTTTAGTTTTGGCATATATTCAAAAGTTCCTCTACGTCAGGAGATAATTTTAGGCTGAAAAACATAGCAGGGAAGGCATTGCTGGTTTTATTCTTTTAGTATGTTTATTCCTTCGTATAATAGTTTCTGGTGATTCACTCAAATGCAAACACCTCCCTCCAGGACCATTAATCATGACTTATCCAAGAAGCTGTTTTGACCTTTTCTTCTTGTTTTAGATACTATTACAATAACCACAGTCTCTTTCCAGCTATGTGAAGATATTCCTTGAGAGTCATTCGAGTATTATTAAGCTGCTAATCTGCTAAAACTACAATAGTGTTTCATAACTATCAAGGCAACAGTCAGCTCTTAGCACGAAAATTTTCCCTATAATAAGTTTTAATTTTAAATAAACATGAATGGCAACCATACTTCAAGGAAACACAGGAAATCTGTCTGCTGCTCATTACTAATTTGCAAATGAGACAAAATAAAACATCATAAACATCAACGTAGATATGAGTCCTTTATGGTAATGAAAGGGGATGGCCAGAGCTGTGAGAACTTTCCTCTGTAGTAAATATTTTTATAGAAAAAACTAAGAGGATTTTACCCCTGAAGAAACCAGATGATATGCAAATAGAGCCTAGAATATTACATATATTTCAAAAAGTTAATATGAAAGAATTTAGAAAGACAGAACAGGAAAAAACAATCTAAACTTGTATCCTTCCAGGGAGGTCCTTTTTTCAAGGCCTGGTTTTGGTTAATTTGTTGAGTTTCTGAGTTTCAGCAAACTCCCCAGAGTTCTCACTCGTTCTTAGGCACTTTTTTTCCATCGTAGCTGAGGCCTGTCTCTCTGCTGCATTCTTCTCTCAGCAAGGATGCAGCACAAACTTCAGGCTTTCAGCTCTGTACTGTGCCTCACTCACACTTTTCAGTGTTTTGAACCTTTTCTTTCCGAGCATATGTATCTGCTCATGGCTGGAATTTCTCCCCCTTTCCACTTGACCCAGTCATTCTTCCTACTTTTCTTATTCTGTGATGCCATAAGGAAAAAAAAAAAAAATCAAACTGACAGCAGCCATCACAACAACACAATGATACAGTGAAATTGCGAGTCTGAAATCTAGTCTATTTTAATACCCATGCATTCTGCCACTCAGGAAATACAGTGTTGTGTCGCAGTAATGGAAAGTAAAAACTTTTTATTCTATGCTAAAACAATATCTTTACCCCCTTTTGTAGGTCAGCACATGAAGTTATACATTGCTTAGAAGATACATATTAGGAAGTGTGAGTTATATTTTAATTTTGTTAACAAGCTTTGCCTTAACAGGATTCAGAGAATGTTTAAGTAGCACGTGTAGAGATAGAAGTACTGAACGCTATGGCACAGGGGAGGGGATTCAGAAAGCTTTTGGAACTAGGGGGTTTTGGCATTGCCAAAGTAATGAGTGTTGGTTTCCAAGTGAAAGAATCCCCATGAAAATATCTGTTGCACTAGAAAAACAGTGCTATAACAATTCTGCATTATAACACAAGGAGAAGACAGTACGTATTGTTCTTAGAAATAGCTATTCATCTTTGTATTTCCTTCTTACAGCAGTCTTAGCTACATTTTATATACTCAAAATGGAAAAAAAGAAAAGTATTTCTCTATTCTGTGGTAAATGTTCAATCTGTACTGTCACCCACTGTGTACAATCACTGGTAATTTCATGCGTTATCATTTGTAACAGTGTGGTAGCATAGCAGTGCACCGAGTTTTTCAGCTGGTAGAACATACTTAACACAAAATACAAATTTTACTGTGAAGGATCCTTCTGTGTGTTTAGAATTCCATATTTTAGGCCATACCAAAGTTTTACACTGCTTCCTAAGGCACTAATGCTCATTTTTGGAGATACCTCTCCTGTGAACTTGCTGCTGAGGAAAGGTACTGTGTATCGTACCCCTCAAAAACTCCTGACAGGCTTTCTTCAATGGGCATAAAACCACAGGACTTTGGGGTAAAACTGGGGTTTAAAGCTACCTTGTGCATACGTAGCTGCATTGTCACGGCAGCTGACACCCGGCTCGTATACAGAGGTGAAATACCATTGCTAACCTTTTCCAGTTGTAACGACTGTTCCTAAGTAGTCTTTAACAGGAAATCCCAAATGGTGCCACTAGTCAAATAGAAAGATAGCGTAGGAACTGCTGGCCGAGATAACTGTTTTAATCATTATCTGAACTTTTAGTCACAACTGCAGTTGGGAAGTCAGGAAGCACAAAGATGTGTGCTTGTATGAATGAATTCCAAAAATACATTGACAGACTGTCTTCTGCTGCTCTGACAGATGTCATCTAGGCTAAGAAAGAAGATATTTTGTAATATCTTACAAACAGCGCGTTTACAGTGTACGGCATAGCCAAGGTGGTGTATTCATCAACAAATACTAATCTAGTAAATGAAAGTCCAAGCTTTAGACTGTTCTATCATGGTAGATGCAATGTGCCTTGTCTCCCCTTGACTTTTAAAATCTTGGTTAGATTATTTCCTCTTTTAGATGTTTGTCCCTCTGTATCTTCAAAGTGACCAAAGAATCATCATCTGTGTGTGTCCCAGTCTTCAAAGCTTTTACTTAAAGCCCATGCTTGGAGTCACAGTTTAGAAGAAACAAATTCTCTTTGTCTCCTTCTTCCTTGGTCTTGGGTTGTCTTCTGACCTGAAACCATTTTACATTTCAAACAGCTACTGAATTGTCAGGCAAAGCTTTTCTGAAATGCATGAACACAGATCTATTTCATATTTACAGTGTAGAGGTTTTCAGATATGCAGTACCAGAGGCTGCCTATTATTACACAGATAGTTAGAAAAATGAGGTCTTATTACTTCTCAGTAAGAATAAAAGAAGAAAATATGTTAAGGGATATGCTGATAAAATTAGGGAGTGTTAAATTATTTTTAAAATAAACACAAGTTAGGACAAAATAACGTCCTCATGGTTGATATGTCTTCTTAGTGCTTCACAGTGCTTGGATTTTAAGGCCGCACTGACTGAGCAAGCTGATGACTGCCAGAGGAAAAGAGACCAAGTACACTAAGTCATGTCCTGTGATAGCTGTCCACGTGAAATTGTATACCTACATCAAAAATTCCTTAAAGGAGAATAAAAAACATTTTAAAAGTTACTTTTATTCCCTAATGCCCTCTCTTTTACTCAAAAATTTCAGTCTTTAGGAGCATATACAAAGAAGTTTGTTCAAAAGATATAAAATACAGAGTTACTGGGTCTAGGAACAGTAATACATATAAAAAAATGTGAAAAGAGTAAGTATACAATAGTTAGGAACTGAAGATGCAGTGAGCTCAGCTATGATGGATAGACTTTTCTGAAAGGCTTTTCCATCTGAAAAAAAAGCAACTCCTTTTTAATAGAAGCATGCCAGATGGTTTAGCAGAACATCCATTAGTCAATCTGATAGCAGACTGTGTAATTTACTGCCCGTGATGCTAACGATAGTGCCTAGATCTATGAAAAAGGTCTGAATCATTTTTATACAGAAGCTTGGTGGGCACTGAATTCCAACACTAGAAGAGGAGAGGAAGAAAGCTTGAGATTGATGGTGTGTATCATTCTGTTCTTTCAAGAGATGATATGACCAATGTGGTTCACTGTACTAGACTCAATGAAACAATTTATGAATTAACAAGTTGCAGTGTGAAGAAGCAGTTACTATAAACAGCATGTGTTAATCAATGATTTAAGAAAACATTTGTGCATGTGTAGAGCTCCATTCATAAAGAGCAAATCACTGAGGCTGAGTTGGCTGAAAGAAGAAATCACTATCCTTATTAACATCTGAGCATTCATCTTCTCCAAGATGCAGGAACAAAGAGCAAACCGAATGTAGGTACAATCTGTCAATCAAGTGATATTCAAAAGCCAAATCAAACACGGTCTTGTTCTGGTGACCCAAAAATGTGGCACGGTAAAGTTACTTGCGTATAACGTTTATTAAAGCTGCAACCCCCATTCTCCTCAGTTCCATCATTCTAACCTCAGGACTAAAAAGAAACAGAAGAGAGAGAAGGTACAGACGCCTTCCACCACTATTTGCAAAGGCTCCTGAACACTGTCATTTGGGATTTGGTTAATCCCACGACTGTTTTACAGCTGTACAAGAGTAGCTATAAGAATACCCGGGGAGGGGTGGGAGTGGGGGGGAATGGATGATTTTATTGAGTAATTCTGAGACTGGGCGACTTAAGTGTATGAACATATACCTTCTGCTACTCTCTAGAAAATGAAGGAACCTGTCCTGCATAAACATTGCAAATAATACAATATAACCAAAGCTAAAGTGTGCTTTAAAATATTTTGGTTCTTTACAACGTTGGCAAATCATTGTGAAACGTCACAAATATATTTTCCTACTCATCAGTATTAAGTCAAAGCTCCTGTTTTCGCGAAAGCTTAGTTCAACATTAAAGATAGCCATGCAATGAAAAATGAAAATTAAAATCCCATGTCATCTATTTCTACATATATGACTTCTGCTGAAGTGACTAAGCACTGTACTTACATAACTGATGAGGTAATTAACATCCTGCATTTTTTTTCTCCTGTGCCTGCTGGTTAATTCTAAGATTAGTGTTCAGTGTAATGTTGAGCTTCACATAATGTTTCAATATCGTGCTGTAGAGAAATTGTTGGAGTCCTGAACATTAAATCAATAGGTCTTCTGTCTTGTTCAAATAATCAAGTTTCCCTTAGGCGAGACCCATGCTGATCCCCAGTGTGAAACTCATTATGCTTCTTGTGGACTAAAATATGACATGTTATCTAATAAATTATTAATACCACATGCTATAAATACAAAGAAGTTTACTTAATGAAAGAAGAGTTCAATTTTTTACTGTCTTAGACTTCATTTTAAGGTAAATGTTAACCTGGGACAATAAAAGTCATCTTTATGGGAAAAAAAAAAAGTAAAATAAATAAAAAATTGGAAAGACCAGATTGGATAATGGAAAATTACTTGCAAGAAATATATCTAAAACTTTGGGTGTGAAGATGGTGGTTGTGCATGTAGATTAAAATATTTCTATAAGAAAAGCAGGAAGATGAGAGAGAGGAATGGTAGGCAATACAGCTAGAGGCAACCTCTCATGCTAAACACCAAATCTGGCAGACACTGTCATGAATAGCACTTACCGTAATCAATAACTTTTGAAGAATCAGGCCCTAGAAGAGTAAACGATTACTTCAATTATGATTAAAATAGTACTTTAGGGAGAACAGACTAGTTTCTTCATATTATTGCTCCAAGTTGGAAAACAATTAAAAGCTTGAATTTTGACAGTACTGCTCACTCTGAACTCTACTAAAACTGTATTATCATCCCTCAGGTTTTGTTTTAAATATACTTATTTCTCGAAAGTCTGAAATGAATGAGATAAAGCATCATGGAGAGAAGAAGGTGCAGAACATAAACTGCCCATTAAGAAATGGGAAGATGGTTCAAGGAGAGAAGTGCTGCAGAAAGGTGATTGTCAATCAGAAAATAAATAACTGAATAGTAAAGAAGTTTTATGATAGTGGAGACGGACGTAAAAGCTGATTCAGGGTGGAAATGATCCTCTTCTAAAAATCTAGAGACTGTTCGTAAACAAAATCTGCCGACTGTATGCATGAACAACCCCATTAAAGTCAATACAACTATTTAGATTTAACTTAAACAGAAATATTGGGAGAATGAGAGCCACAGACTGCAAATCTTATTGAACAGAAATCTTACAAAGGTTTGCTTTTGCTGTTACCTTAATTGACCACTATTAGCTTAAAAGTCAAGCTGGTAATACATACTATCACATTTCAAATAATAAACAAAACAGTCAAGTCTCCAACATCGCTACTTCTCCTCCATGAATGAAGTTATAAAAAAAGAAGTAATTCTGCCACAAGATTTCCACTTTTTATTTTAAATGAAAGATAAAGTGTTTGAGCTCAGCACGAAGGTCGCATCTGCAGACTGATGCAGGTCTTTGAAGTCCTGAAGGATGTTGCCTATGCCGAGTCGAAATGCTGCCTTCAGCTTCTTGCCGCTGAGTCGTTATGTTTCTTCCTCGCTACTGATGTAGGACTTCTAATCGTTTTTGGTTCATTCTGTGAAATGTTATATCATTATATGGAGATGCTGGTGATCATAATCAGATGTCAACCCAGTGAAGGCAGCTACTAGGTCCAGGAGTTGTTTTTTTGCCCGCTCTGATGGAACTACTACTCCAATAAGATCTTGTGTACATTCTCATAACCTATTGCCTACAGGACCTTGACGGAGTACCAAAGATGGCTGATATCCAAAAAAATGAAGACAAGATCAAAGGTGTAGTCACAGAGTCCCTTTAGAATATCTGTTGGTAGCAAGCAGAAACAAGGGCATAATTTATGGCCAGAATATAAGAACAAGTATTTCCCTTTATATGTAAAGTTTTATTTTATTCTAATATTTTAGACCCTTTTTCCATATAATGAAGTTTTGCCTTGTCTTAAAGTGGCAATATTTCTTCCTACCTTGATGAATATTCATAACTTTTACTATGATTTAATAGAGTGATTGAACTAGGATTGCGGCTAGACTCTGATCAGGATTACATAGGATCAATAGTGCCATGTTGCAAAATAAAATATTTTTCAGAATTTTACTCCATAACCTTATGAAATACTTCAGAAAGAATCTGCCTGCTCACTTTGATCTTCATTTTTTATTGTTTACATTAATTCAATTTCTTCACAAAAGCCATCTTTTAATATCAAGGCACCTTTAATTGGTTTTGAAAGTGTATTCTAATGGAATTTTCTCAGATAACCTTTAACAGTTTAAACAGGTTAAATTTTAATGTCATTTATGTTGGAAAGGTGTTCAAAATATTATACTATTAAATATTTAATGACATCATTATGGAAAATTTAGCTATTTCCAAACTAGACTCAGGAGGCCAGAGGTATCATTCCACACTAGTTCTTGAATTGTTAAACAGGTCTACTGAGATTTGTACTCTTTTTCAAAATTTAATAATATGGTTTAGGTTGCTGCTAACTTTGCAAAATATAGTATTCTTGCACAGATGTGACTGTTAATTAAAAAGTCTCTTGTGAGTGTGAATGGGTTTCAGGGTGATGCTTTTGTTCACGTTTGTATCATTTAGGAAAATGTGGAGTATTCAAGTATTTGTGTATTCATAAACATAAGGTACATAAAAGACTAGAGTCAGTCCTAACTACTGCATAGAACTATAAGAAAACCATATTTACATGCAAGTGCCTTCAGTGGCTTATATCTACAATATTGCTGTCACTAGAAGAATTAATCTATGATTCTTGTCAATCAAACTGTTCAGTAATAACACTTGTACTATAACTCCAGTGAAGTACTCATTTTTTGAAAAATCTGCAGACTGTTTATCAACTACCCCAAATAGGAAAAAAAAAAAAGTTTATTTTATGAGTGATAGAGAGTGCTTTAAGCAAACCTTCCCATATTCAATGGGGGGTGGAAATGAGCAGGCTGTCAGCAGAAATCGAAAGAAGAATACAGCTATGTTATAAGCTACCCTGAGTTTCTTTTGAAGTGAAGAAATATTAAAACACCTAAAATCATAATATGGGAATGTGAGTTAAAAATACATTGTCGCCTAAGTAATAGTAATTATAGCAGCATAGAGAAACTGAAGCCTTATATATTACAGTGATTGTTAGAGAAGAGAGATGATGCCAGTTTCTTACCTCGTCACAACGCATCCTTTTAAAACACTCTGAATTTTCTTCAAAAGAACAATTCATTCTCTAGGGTTCACATAATTATGCTGAAGCATAACTCAAACGTAATATTTGTAAGGAGTATTGTAATTAACTCCTTTCAAAATGCTCCCTTCAAAATTTACAGAGAAAATCACCCTAATAATAATATACTGTGTAAATTTATCTAAGTAAGTTCTCCTATTTATTAATTTTTAGATTGATCCACTGTTAAAAGATGTAATTTTTATTCCTCTACTGTTAAAAAAAAATAATCCCAAAACAATATTTTAATCGTTATTTGGTAAAGTAACATAATGAAAATTATATAGAAGAACGTGCAGAACCATGGGACTAGGCAGCTTTTAGTTGTTTACAAACAGTATTTCCCTCTTTTCTATTTCTTTCTGTCTGAGGTGAACTTTGTATTTTAGAACATTTACATGTAAACAAAGTTTGCAGATTTAAAGAAATGAATAGTTAAATCAATAAAGCAATTGACCTGTGCCTAGTAAGCTGCCAAGTAATATATACTAAATTATTATATATTACCGACTGCAGATACATACAGAAGGCTAAGCAGTCTCTGAAAAAGCCAGTTGCTACCTGAGAAACACTAGCATAAGGGAAATTAAAAAAAATAACTGTTTTACATTAACCACCAGCCTGATATTCCTATTGTTTATACCTTAGCATAATTTAAATTACCGATTTAAAAATCATGTTGATTCTTTCCCCCACATAACCTCTATGAGTCCAGAAATGAAACAACTCCACCTCTTCAGAAGAAAATGTAATTGAGAATCTATTGCTAATATTCGTTTTACTTTGTTAACCACTGTTGTGTCTGCGCATGTGGGAATACTTATAATTCAGAAATTGATGGCATAGGCAAAAAATATACATACCTGCCTGCACAATTAGTGCACCATTTTCAGTGCTGGAAATCTGATAACCCCATACGAATGGCCAAGATCATAGAAAGAATACGTGGTATATAAAAGGACGAGATCTATCACCAAAACCAATAGCTTTATCAGATGTGTACCTCAGCTAAAGCTGCAGTCCTGTGTTGTAGAACAGATAAGCTGATGACAATCTGCAGAATTTTTTCATCATTTTCGATTCCCTTGCAAGAATTCCATCTGCAACACAGCTTTCTCTTCCTTGCTTCCTCGCAACGCTGCACAGATGAGAATTTTTGCCTGAACGGTTTAGTAACTAGCCAAAAAAGGTGAAAACACTAGACAGCAGCTGGATCTGAAAGTTTCTTTCTGTTGGAATGTGTCACCAGCAGCAGTAGTATTTCTTCTCCCAATCCAACTTGATAAATTAATAGAAATCCCCAAAACTGAATAATTTGCAAGTAAAATATGCAATCATTCCTTCTTGAGGGACAAGTATTTAACAAAGACAATATTCCTGTGGGTTTGCCAGTAATTAAGGTGGATAATATTTGGGAATTCGCTGCTTTTTTCTTTATATAAGTAACTAACACAAATGTCCATGTTAACTTGTATATTTTATAGCAAAATTACCAGAGGGTAAATGAGAAGTCTGGGGATTAATACAGAAAGAACATTTAGCTTAGGAACTTCAGTATCCTTTCATATGTTGGGTTTCAGTTGTAGAACTGCACTGAGTTTCATAAAATGTATAAAAAACCTCCATGAACAAGATGATGTCAAAAGATGAAGCAGTCTTATTAGCCACAGTGATTCATCAGTCTTAGGTTCACTAGATTTTTTTGGAGTATATGAAAATAGAAAAGTCCAGGAGTATTGTTGGCTGTGATGTACTTTCATAGAACTTTTTTTTTTTTCTTGTATTTTTCATCTATGGACCCAGGATTGACCTCTAATCTCACTGGAAAAGTGGTGATTTATATGTCTCCCAAAATGTTAAACTTAGGGTTCTGAAAAGCATTTGTGATGACAGTTCAAGACTTCACTATTGCTTTTTCTCTAATTCAGTTGATCAGAAAATAACTGAATTACAATATAAAATCAAAGTATTGCAGTTGATCAGGAACCCATAAAAAGTGTTGAATAATTTTGAAATTTAGTGACAGAAAATAAGAATGCCGAATTGAAAGTAGGGAGAATTAATAAAGAAATAAAAGCAGGCATGCTATTTCAGACAACCAAAATTTCCCAATCCAGACAACTACAAACATGCATGAGAACCAAAAGATGGCATTGCTGATGTATAAAGCAGAAATATGGCTTTTGATTTGTAGCGTCTACAAAGGAAATGAAATGCTAAATGGGTGATCAAGGTTATACTTCTGGAAATATGAGGACAGATGTCAGACTCTTAGTTACTATGGAAAAAAGCACTTACTAGGTTTGAGCATGTAGGAACCCAGAAATACGTAGGATTCCAGTCCATGTAGCACACTGAAAGCTGATGAGGAAAATAAAGCCATAGAGTCTCCTGACAATAAACATAAAGGTATAAGTGAACTGAGGAAAACCTGGGAAGAAGTTTAAGACTGGGCAGGAGACTAACTTCTGAAGAAACTCTCTCTTTGCCTTGTTTGCCCCGCTGCCCAAGAAGAAACACAGTTAAGATAAAAATTTCTGCAGAGCCGTGTTATGTTCGACTGAGCCCACTGTACGATAACATTAAAGTTTCAGTATTCTGCTACAGTTTTTGTTTTATTTATAAAAATATTTCTGAGATTTAAATTATTAAAAGCAGTAGAAACAAATTCAAAGGTATTTCCTTTTGACATTTTGGATAGATAGGAAAATTCTGCAGATGTAAAGAAAGGTAATATAGTTTTTTGGATAGTGATTCTCAATTTTTTATCAAGTCCACAGGGAAAACTGCAATTGCTCCCAGCCTGTTCTTCAGATGTTGATATACTGTAATTACAGCACAACCCTGCTAAAAAATAGGAAGTGTAGCAAAAGACTATCTCATCAGAACCCTTAAGCAAACAGTTTCACTGAGCTTTTACAATAACACTACCCAGTCCCAAGAAATTACTGAATAAATTTATGTGCTCATTTAGACATATTTTTAGTTTAGTGAACTAGAAAATTCCATTCTCTATAAGTAACAGTCCAGTAAAACCGTGTAATTTCTGGCATTTTCCAACTGTGTAAGCTTGTTTTCGCAATGGTATTCTCAGTCAGTGAGGGTGAACGCCAGGACTGAGGGTGCTAACTGCAGTTCTTTTTAGGCAAAAGTCGAAAGCTGTATCAGGACATGAAAGGCCAATGTTAATACATTTTACTCAACACATAGGGCAGAACTGTACCAGAAGGAGCAGCTCGACTGGGTTGACCAAAAATAGAGTAACCAAACCATGCCATTTGTTCCTTGGGTGTCCTGTGTTGATGGTATTATCCCCAAAACACATGCTACCTGTCATGGAGCGGCTCACACTTCACTGTGTGTCTGCACAGCTCCCCTGATAAGTACTATGGGGTTTTCCTGCTTCCAGAGTCAGCCACCATCTCAAAAAGGTCAAAAGTCCTACCCCCGATGTAGCTCAGTAAGAAGTCTGTAGCTTCCTGGGCCTAATTCTTTTTGAGATAACATTCGTCATTAACAGTATCATAATTAAAGCCTAACTGTATTTCTCTCGTAAAACTTACTTCAAGAATTTTATATAAATCTCCATTTACCATAATTCTTTCTCTAAAGTAATGTAATTTTCATTTCCTCTACCATCCAGCTTGACACTCAAACTTTCTCAGATATTTCAGATAAAGTTCCAGCACTGTGTAAGTAATTCTGAGCCTAATTTAGTGAATTGTATATTAAAACCCATTGATCTTACGTCCTTATAACACAAATAGGTTATAGCCAGCATATATTAGAAGGTACAATTACAGAGCAAGCTAAAAGGCATTACCACATATCAAGAGGTAAGTGTTCCTAATCAGCTCTCAAACGTGGGCATATGTTTCCCCAATAACTGTGAGAAAAAAAGCATTTCTATGTGTAAGTGAGGACTGCAAGTGTCAGTTTGCCTCCACCTCACCATCCAGTCAGATGTAGAGATTCGTAGTGGTCATTGGCTTAAAGAAATGTTTTTCACGTTCTTCTAGCATTTTACAGATAACATCATACCATTTGAAAATAGTTAATTCGAAGGAAATAAAGAAGGAAATTCTTTTGCAATTTTAAATTATAGTCCCACACTGCTCCTCCCGTGAACACAGGTGTTAATTTCAGCGATACCGCTTTTGTGGAGTTCATCTGCCATCAGTCACCTGTGTTTGATTATTCCTGCTTTTAGGTCATCCTCTTTCACTCGGCTCTCTCTATAGCTCAGTAATATTTTACAGTCTTTTCTCCCAGTATTGATCTTTCTGTTGCCATTCTTGCATTAAGGTTATAAGACTGCACTGTAAATCTACACTGAGTCTAGAATTAGTGGTGAATACAACTAACATGTTAAGCAGCTTTGTACTACATCACACTCATTTCTCAAATTAGCACTGATTTTTTGTGATGACTGAGTATTTAGTGTAGATTTTGGATGCTGTTAGGAGCTACACAAGTGTATATGGTTTGAGAGTTGCCTCTCTTGAGACCCGAGACCCAACGTGGCGCTGCTGGAGCTAACATCAGTAGAGTTGTCTGGAATGTCTTGGTAGGAAAGTCTTACCCTTGAGTCCGTAGTACCATACCATAAAATAAATTAAGAAAGTGACTTTTGGGGACTGTGTGTTACAAATGTCAAGTACCAGCATCGCTGGCTAAAATATTCTACAATAATAGTTTCTGCTGCCCTGTCCTCACACTCCTCTGGGACGGTTGGATAAACTCCAGTATCCTAGCTTCATATTCTACTGTGTTGCATTAGTTTGGCCCTGCCAAGAATTGACAAAATAACGAACATAAATAACATCAAACAAAGCCGGCTTCCAGAATGCGGCAGTGTCTCCCAGCCAAGCAGAACTGATAGAAAGCATTACTTTGGAAAGCCGCTCTGCCTTATGTAAACCTTAAACTAAATTAATGAGCTGCTTTTTGTGCTTTCCAAACAGGGTATTAGAGCACTTCTGCAATTTTTCTTTCCTCTGTCTTCCCCTATAATCACTGTCTTGCTAGGGTAGTGCTTCAGTCTGCCATTCTTCATCAAGAACAGCTTTTCGAGCACTTTTAACCATTCTTGTGATAGTGGCAGTCTTATGTGAGATAAAGACAAAGCGGAGCTATATGTTATCATTATAATGTGGGCACTTGACTGCATGTCACTTGAACTGTTCTCCTACTGCCTGCATGTAGACCTTCAGTACGGCAACCTAAAATCATAGATCTCGCTTCGGAGTCCTACAGAAGAGTCTCGCGGTAGATACGCAGTTTCTCATACCCACACTCTCCTCCTCGAAGGAAGCAAGGCTCACACTGCTCTATAATATTTCCCAGGGTCCTGGATGTATCTTTCAGACAAGTCGTAAGTACAACTTGAGCAAAACTGTAAAGCATAAATCATCTGTGCTCATCTAAATTGTCATATTAGAGTGTATTGTATGCTCTTACAGAATTTTTTCATACAATAAAAAAGGGATATTTTGTGGCGATTAGCCAAAAGTAGATAGCACGTCCTTGATGTGTATATTAGTTTGTACCGGAAAGGAGGGACGGAGGAAGAGGAAAAGTGTCATCCTTTTGGGTTGAATGAACAACTGTTTGAAGAGGGAATGTAGCCAGTCTATCTGATTGCCAGTTTAGGGAACCGAAGCACGTGTTTGAAAACCTTCTCCATCCTGTTCAGTGAAGTAGGAAGATTAGCACCAAAAATTCAGCGCCAAAAACTGGCAGAATGGTTTAACTCCGTAGTTCACTGGCAGGTTTGTTGAATGATGAGGGAAATATTTTTAAGGTCTCAAGAAAAGTTGTAGCCTAGAAAGTTGGAAGAATTTTTCATGTTTTGCTATGTCTGTATCAACCTTCTTTTTCCATCAGCTTGAATGCAAACGTTACCCTTCTTTATTCCAGAAGGCATAGCCAGCTGGATTCTTGCATTTAAAAACCCAGTGTACAGAAAACTACATATAAATCATTTCCTGATTTGCAGTGTCACATTTCTGAAACTGCTCATAGTTACACGTAACGCAGTTCCTTCCTCGCCACATGTTTTCTGACAGAAACCTGTTCCTCCTCCAATAAACTGAGGGACATTTCTTTTGTTTGAATCAATCTTTGTACAACCAGGAACAAGAAGGGCTAATTTTAAATCCTCTCAAAATCAACACGAGTTGTCTATTGCTAGTTTCAGCTAGTCTATATTTGATGCTTGCAGCAATATAAAAAGTGGATGAAAAACTAAGTCTGAGCAATAACATCTAAAATCATTTGAAGATATGAATCACGTATCTTATGTGAGATGGAGCATAATTACAGTATATCGTTACACAGTACTTTAAACACCTACTTGCATTTAAATTCTTTAGAATCTTACTGGAAACATCTATATTTACAAATTACAAAAGCGAAGGTACCAAACACGTGTTTAACGCACAACATCCAGAACACTTGTCAGTTTAAGGTTTGAAGCCAATTTGAAGCATGTAATGAATTTATATCTGGGGTACGAAATAGATATCTGAAGTGACATCCTGAGGCACAGTTAATAAGATTGTCTTATGTAAGGCTATCTGGTAATATGATCATCTCTAATGAGATTACTCTGAAGTAATCCCTTTACAAATTAAATTAATGGATGATATACATTCAGAATGCAAGAATACAGAGCTAAAATGAGATCAAAACTTTTTAAGGTTAATATCAAAGGATTTCTCTATCCCTATAGAGGCCAAATTATTATGTATATAATAACGTATTGTGTTAAATCAGAGGGGGCAAAAAAAAAAGGAGACCCACGGGAAATAAGATGTTGCCAAGAAAAGTATACTATCTTTGTGAGTATCTCATGTCTTTTCAAAATTATAACCAAATAATTAAACAGAAAAAAGCTTCTGTCTGCCACTGAGTACTGGATACTGCAGGTAGGAGAATCAAAGGGAATACTAAAATTTATTGAATCTGCTGAGTTGGAGAAGAAGGGCAAGGGAAAATGGTTTCCCAGCCTGCTGAAAGACAGACACAGAAGGAGAAGAGAGAGTAAGTATCAAAAATATACATTGCAATGAGAGGCTGCATTCAGCTCTATCAATCAGAAATGGAGGTAGGTGGGAGCTTTAAAAGGGAAGGTATAATTGGAGTTAAGGGTGAATAGATATAGGTCATTACCGGTTTAAACCTTTTATCTATACGCTGTTTGCTGTTATGAAAAATGAACCTGGCTATAAGTAGCTTCTTTCAGCCACTTGATTGTCATGCTATTAGGAACAGTAGAGGATATCAGGCATGCTATGGCAGGGATTTTGTGAAGATCTTGTGTTTATCTCATTGATAAGCCCAAACAATCATTAGGAGACATGGCACAAAGCGTATCTCTTGTAAATTTTCTGTAATAGCATTCAATGATGCATTTAATTGCCATAAAGGCAGGAGCCAGCATACCGTGCATATCCTGACTTGCCTCCAGTTTTGCCTTACTGGGAAATGTTTGGTAGCATTGTTGTTTTTCATGAAATAACTGCAGAAGAGCACTTCTGCCTTGTTGGGTGTTGCTTATTCTCTGCCTCTTTCTGCCAGACTGATCCAGAAGTGTTTGGTATTAGAGACATTTTCCCCCGATAGTAGAGGCATTTACCCAGCAAGTGAGTTAATTTCCACCCCACTTGAAGCATTTGAAATATCATTTAATCTGGCTTTGAAGAACTTAAACCTAAGCATTGAAGTGATCTGTATCACATAGCCAAAGTCAGACATCTAAGAGAATATTTTGGTTCCCAGGGCACAGAATCCCCTTTCTTCTCCTTGTCTTCCTTCCAGCTACCACAGAACCCATGCTCTTCCCTACGGGGGCAGGAGCGCCAGTGGCAAGCAGGAGTCCCGCTATTCGGCACCCTGTTCAAGAGTCTCTCTGTCTAGGTGTCACCGACCTGCCTTTGCTATACCTTTATCTTAGGT
Organism: Ibidorhyncha struthersii; assembly: GCA_013398815.1. Taxonomy (NCBI): domain Eukaryota; kingdom Metazoa; phylum Chordata; class Aves; order Charadriiformes; family Charadriidae; genus Ibidorhyncha; species Ibidorhyncha struthersii. Next base: position 151,296 of record VZSZ01011436.1, on the reverse strand, counting down.
CCTCTGGTGACTGCTTGATCGGAGAACGTTGTTTGGTACTACATAAAAATGGAATATTTTAAAAACGCCCAAGTGAAAGAAAAAGTAGTTAATGAAAGCAGCACAGGGTGATAGTAGAAAAGAATATACAGGAGATATTACTTTTTTTTTATGTGCCAGCCCCCATAGAATTTGATGCGTTCAGTCGCTCTAACGGGCAGGCGGAAAAGGCTAACTGCAACACCGCAATTTGGGAAGATGAGGAGACCATTCTCCACACGAACTGAAAGATTATGCAGAAGAAAAGTTGTGAAATCTGATGGTGACTCTGAGGTTTGACTTTTCCAGTGGGTTGAGGGACTTTAAAGCTCTCTTCATCCTGGAATACCATCTGGAGCAAGGGAGTAGGCAAAGGACTGCTTTCACATGTTGGCATTTGGTAAAGGATTGCCAAAAAGATGCTAAAGCAACAGGTTTTACCATGCAACCATGACACCAGAGAGGAGACATTAAAGTCAGTAAGAGCATTATAGTGAAAATGGAATCAAATTAAATCACTTCAGACTAATGCCAGCCCAGTCCTATGGATGGACTGCCTGTCAAAGCACATTAGGCGTGCTCCTGGAACGTGTCCTCCAGTTGAGTTTCTTCCCAGAAGAAACCGGTGCACGTGCTCTGCAGCTGCCGGGGGACGTGAGACATCCCACAGTAAGTGGGATGGTGGGGACATTTGCTTCATAACTGCACTCCTGATCTCATCTAGAACATTAGTGTAGACACACCCCCAGGACCGCTGAGGAACGACCAGTTAGGTTAGCTCCTTTTCTGATGTTAATGCATTAGTAGAAAAGAAAAAAAGCACAGCATTACTTCTAGTCGAGGGAAGTGACTGACTCTATCCTCCCCTGCAATTACAGGACTACTCTGAAGTCAGTTGTGCCTAAATGCTACATTAAGCAATTTTCAGATCTCTAAAGCTGACTCGTAAGCCAGTTTTGCATATGATTTTTTAAAGAGAATCGGTCAACAGTATTAATTTCAATTAAAGCAGAAAGATTATAAGAACCAAGGCGGAATTTTTCATGCCTATAAAAGGATCTTTAATATGACAGGGTGGAATCTTCTCCCTGAAGAGCAAAGGAAAGGACTAGGCACACGCTCTGTGTTTCTAGAGCCTATGGCATTAATAGTATTTGTCAGTCATGACTCTGCAGATGGTATTTGTATCAAGTGAACTCAGTAGTCTGTAAATCACATTCTCACTCAGTCCTAGGCAATGGGCTGCCGAAGCGGTGGATTCTTTAGGATGGTAAGAAATGGTAAGACCCCTCTGCTCAGGTTCCTTATTTATTGACCATTCTATAACAGTAAAATCACGGCAGGCATGGTAAGTAACAAGACTTCTCCTTAGTCCAGAGCTTTCTCTATCCAAACTAATTCAGCTTGCCACAGAGCAAAGAAGTTGCCTAAACCAATTACATTTTAGCTAAACTTCTGTCCTCTTGCAGCTACTCAAAAAATCTAATGAAAAGGTAATTGTAAGACAAAAAAATATATCTGTGAATGGCAAAACAATAAATAAATGGCTCTAAATAATAATCAAGAATAATTTTCTACTTGTCTGAGAAAATCATACTAGGTTAAATATTTACAGATACCTTTGATTATGTGTATGGCTACTGATCATTGCCTTTAGAGTTCCTGCAGTTACAGGGTGGGCAGAAACAGGGCTGTATCGCAGTTCTCATTGACTGTTACTATAAAGCCGGCATGATTATAGAGCAAACGTATGTCCTGCCATGGACAGGCCTGCCTGGATAGCCATTCCAACGAGGTGGATCTCTTCAGAAAAAAACAGAAGGCAACTGATATACCTCCATTTCTCTAGAATGAGCTCATGCTGACGTTATAAGTGTTTTAATACCATTTGCAGATGTTTCTTCTTGGTAGAAACTGAAATCAGGAAAGAGGGGTTTTGTTACAGTGTACGAATTGACGACTGGTGTCCCCAAATTTCTTGAATGTCAGAATGGGACAGCAGTCACCCAAATACACACTTTACTGGCCCTTTACCTGCTAGACTTTTGTATATCTGATAAAATTTTCAATTGTTGTACATACCATAATATTTACACTCATTGTTCCCCCGAAAATATCATTTGCTGATAATATGGAAATCATGTACCCTAAGTGTGCCAAAAAAATGACACTGTAAATGCAAATGAAATATTATTGTTTTCTGCTTGTCCTGGTTTGAGGTAAAACTGGACCAGTTTTGTTCAGTAACTTCGCTTCTTAGCTGGGCCTCTTCTAACTACTGAAATTAACAGCATATTGTGCAGGCAATATTCACTCTCTCAGAGTGATCAGACCAATGTTTGTAGCTGATGCCCAGGCATGGTATGCGGAGAGGCTCTTATACTCATCGCTGTAACAGCCAAGGCCAACCAACTTTGTTGTTTGCCACGTTGGAGGGTCGGAAGCAGAAAAGCGCAGTTGGGTCCCACCTGCGGGGAGGAGCGGACAGGCCAGGTGACCCAAAACTGACCAACAGGGTATTCCATCCCATCCGCATCATGCTCAGTATAAAAGCTGAGGGTCAGATCCCTCTCGCCCTCTTGCTCTTGCTCTCTTGCTCTCTCTCTCTCTCTCGCTCTTTTTTTCCCGCTCTTTCGCTCTCTCGCTCTCTTCACTTCAATCGTCTGCCTTTGGTCCCGATCCTGAAGGCAGACCTGGAATCCAGTTCCCGTCCGCCACTGAGTCCAGCCTGGGACTGCCCCAGTGTGTCATGTCAGCCGGTGTCATGGTTGTCATCTTGGGAGCTTGATACAGTTTTGTATCTATTTCATTATTTCCATATCTCATTAAAGTAGTTTAGTTTCTTCTAAACTCTTAAGTCTCTTTTTTCCCTCCTCTGCCTCTCTTTTTGAAGAGGGGTAGAGGGGAGCATCTGTCGGTCCCATCTGTGGTCCCCCACGTCCCCAGTGGCTGATTTGGCCTAAACCACGACACTGCTATAGTTACAGGTAGCATTCATGCCTTTAGTACATGTTTAGCCAGATGTTCACCACTGCAGGGTGAGTTTTGTCTCATTCTTGCCACCACTCTTTGGACAGGAACTTGCAAGATGTTTTTTAATTGCTGTCCCCAGAAAGTGTCTGGGAATGCCATCAGACAGAGCTGAAACAGAAGAGTCACCAGCACGCTCAACAGAGCAGAGGGTGCCAAGCCTTTCTTTAGGACATTGGTCATGCAGAGTGTTACCTAAAGAGGTCACCCCACTACAATCCTTGCTCTCCGAATTTCAAAAAGACTTCCATATTGGATTATTCACTTTAGCACTCTTGGGGAAAACTCTGCCTCCCGCTGTAACAAGATTAAGCTCATTCCATAACTGTCTGGACACTACCTTGGGATCTCTGCTGGCTTCCTGCCATCCTGAAATCAAGATGAAGCATCTGCTGTGCCATTATCCAGTCTTGGCATATGCATCCCTTAAGAAAGGATATTGTGACATAACCAGTGGAGCACAAAAGCCCTTACTGACTTAAGAACCCACAGGGCTATTGCCATCTGTTTATTAATTAGGTGCACTAGGTTCTGCTTGTTACATATGGAATGAACCAAGCTGTTGGTGGCTCGGTCCACCAGAACTCTATGGTTATAAAGAAAGGACTTTCAAGAAATAAGAAATAAGTGTCCTTGTTTGAATTGCCCAGGACAACGTCTCCCAATGTTTTAAATCAAAATCATTATTCCATTCCTCTACTAAATGTGTTGGGTGAGCCCTGTGTTCCTGTCTTTCTGTAAATTCTGTATTTCATAAGGGAACACCACTATAGGGTAGATTGATAGTTTCAACTTTCCTCCTCGTATTTTCATGTTTTTAATTCACCATGACACGTCAGTGGGTTTTTCTGTTTTAATCAGTCGAGACCATCATTTTCCCCCATGTAGAATCTCCTACTGAAACCAACCATTCAGCAAGCAAAAAATAACAACTCCCTAACGGCATCTTTGGATATTTCAATACATATCGTTATACATTCTTTGTTTGAAAGACATGCTCAACAAAGCCACAAACAGTCTGTGTGTCTCTTCTGGAACACTGTGAAACTGGCAGTGTGATTTTTGTTAGGCTGATTATTATTAAACTTTAATTCCTTATATAGGCATATAATTCCCACAGTTCGTGATATACCCACTTTGTATCATGTATCTTCTATCCCTTGGAAGAGAATATCCTCTACTGAAGAGGATGTATCTTGACTTGCACCCTTTAGTGCAACAAGAAGGCAGTGGGACTTTTCAGTTGTCCTTTCCTCTCTGTGTCCTTCCAGGTCAGACAAAACTTCCATGTGGCCAGAAGGTAGATCATAGAATCACAGAATGATGGAATGGTTTGTGTTGGAAGGGACTTTTAAAGATCTAGTGCAACCCCCCTGCCATGGGCAGGGACACCTTGCACTAGTTATTGAGTATACCTCTATTGCACTGTAAGAGCCTAAGAACTGCCACATTTTTTTTTTTTATACTTTAAATAGTAGAGTACTTCCTTACAGCACCTCACTAAGTAAATAGATATGATCCTGCATTACAGTTGTATAATTCTTAAGCATCGGCCCTTCCAATAAAAATGTTTCTACATCTGAAAAAGCAGCAGTATTATGGTAAATATTGCAGAAAACATATATGTTACTGTAGCAATCCCTAGACGATTCCTTCAGAATGAAGGCAATTTTAAATATTTCACTGTAAATGCATTTTGACCTCTAAGAATGGGGTGGTTTAAGATTCTTAAAAGTGTTTCTTAACTACCACACTATACTACATTAGGTAGGGCAGATTATTGAACAAACTGATCCATACTGCTACCTACAGAGTATTTTTATTTTCAAGATCTAAACCAGTTCCACGGACCCTAGAGCAAAACAGAAGGAATCTTGCAACGCAGCAAGTTTGAACTTTAAACCTCTATGGAAATGAATTATACATATGGATTGTATGTACAGTTTTAAGCTTTAGAAATAATGTTGTTTACTGCTATTTATGATAGAGATGTTGCTCCAGATCATTAATGTGAGTTAACATGAGTTAACAGTGCTAAGAAAAGGGATGGGACAAATGAAGGAAAACTGATAATAGATAGGCAGAGCTTTTGTTTTCCTTGTAATTGGAATAGGATATATGTGGAAATAAGGAATTTTAAACAAGGGAAAAAAAGATATCCTGCTAATTCATCAGCTGTCCAACAAGAGCATAAAGAAGTTTGAACTATCCAGTCAGAAGGAATAGTCAGCATGCACTCTAATTTCGAAGAAGCAAATTACCAACAAAGAAACCAAATATAGGATTTGTTTTTTTTCTGGAGATTTTTGCAGTGAGGGAGATAAAAGTATCCCCAACAGATTTGAATAATGTCTTTTGTTGTAAAATGGATGGGACTGAAATACTTACTTTCAACTAAAATATGAAAGCTTACGTATTGTTGACAGTACATTTAAATTTGAATAATAAACGCCTTCAGGATTAACCCTCAGCCTATTGCTCTGTTTAGCAGGTGAAAAGGATTGATTTTTTTTTTTTTGGAGACTAAGGTTTCTGTACAAGCTGCTTGTTCAACAGCTTCTTTGTTCTAGGATGCATTTAGTAAAAAATATAAATGTTTATTTTTTTTAATGTGAATCAATGCCTCTTTTAATCAATATCAGACTTCTTATTTTGTAAAATAACTTTTGTTCAGGCACCAAAGGTGATTGTGTACAAGGAATAAAGGCCGAAGTGCCCACAGTGTACAAAAACAATTGTCTCTGGACTGTGCATTTCAGTAAGAACACAGCACTGATTTATTTTCGTATGATGGAGTTCTCTACCTGTAGATGATGTTTTCACTAGTCATATTTGATAATATTCATCTTATGTGGAACCCAACTACAAAAATCCATTAATGCTCAAGATTTATCCCCTTCCTTAGACTTTTCCACAGGCAGCTGAAGGTTGTTCTATGCCAAACTGTCAAACTTTCCGGGCTTTAAAGTACCGAGAGAAACATTCTTAATATCCAGCAATGATTACAAGTTACACAAAAAAGCTTTATATGGCTATACCACGATACGTTTGACAATAATGTTGTAAATTTAAAAGCATAGTCTATATCACAGTATGCTTTAGGCAAACTTAAATTATTCATTTTACTTGTAACTATTTATGCATTTATACATATATATAACTACTTATAGTTTTAAAATAGATTATTTATAAAACATCGTCACCTTATAACAAACTAATGATTCCAGAAAAGTACATTTGCAAACCTTCTGAATAAGGAAAGCAATTTTTAAAACTGTATTGATTTGTCTAAAGTGTTAAATGACATAATAGCCATACACTAAAGCATTGAATAATTTAAGTAAATCAATGTTTTCTGAATTTCATACAAGTACAAACTGTCTTGGGCAATAAAATAAATCAATAAAATAAAAAAATTGAGTAGTATATAATGATGAATGCATGGGTTGGTAATAACCAGAGGTAAAAACTCATTTTATCATTGTAACAAACAACTTCCAGTCATCTTTTCTCTATTATTCCCATCAGAAAACATGATACTCTATAGCCAATTGATTTCAACCCTTAAATAACTTTTCATTTGAAAGACACCTCACTGAAGTATAAGTATAACCTTTTTGAAATTATCATCCTGGATATGGAATATTTATGCAGATTTACTGCTATTAAAGTTATTTCCTACAGTTTATGGTTCCTAACCAATGACGTATTCTGTAGACCTAAAGGAAGCATCACTTCCATTCTTGAATGACTGCCATAACGTTTTCTTCAATTAATGTCTCCAGGGCAGAAGGACACTATTTCAGATGTTATAACTTTCAAAAATACATTTTTATTTCAGTTTTTACTAACAATAATCTGCTTCTGACTACCTTCCAGAAAGTTGAGTTAAAAAACAAAGAAGAAATGCATACAGTTTAAAACTGTTCATAACATTTAACATAAAAACATGCATCAATTAATTTCAAAAGTTAACAGAGATAGCATATCTGTAGAATACAGCTGACGATTGTCGTGGTTTAGGCCAAATCCCACTGGGGACGTGGGGGACCCCAGATGGGACCGACAGATGCTCCCCTCTACCCCTCTTCGAAGAGAGAGGCAGAGGAGGAAAAAGAGACTTATGAGTTTAGAAGGAACTAAACTACTTTAATGAAATATTAATAATAAAATAAAAAGAAAATAATGAAATATATACAAAACCGTATCAGCCTCCCAGGATGACAGTCACGACACCGGCTGGCACTGGAGCAGTCCCAGGCTGGACTCAGTGAGGAACGGGAACTGGATTCCGGATCTGCAGGCAGGATCGGGACCAACGGCAGACGAACAGTCCTCCTCAGATGTCGGCCATTGAAGGAAGAGAGAGGGAGCCAGAGCCAGTGCTCCCAGCTTCCCAGCTTCCTGCTCCCACTCCTTGCATTTATACTGAGCATGATGTGGATGGGATGGAATACCCCATTGGTCAGTTTTGGGTCACCTGTCCTGTCCGCTCCTCCCTGCAGGTGGGACCCCACTGTGTTTTTCTGCTTCCAACACTCCAATGTGGCAAATAACTAAGTTGGTTGGCCTTGGCTGTTACAGCGATAAGTATAAGCAGGAGCCTCTCCGCATACCACGTCTGGACATCAGCCATAACATTGGTCTGATCACTCTGAGAGAGCGAACATTGTCTGCACAATATGCTGTTAATTTCAGCAGTTAGAAGAGGCCCAGCTAAGAAGCAAAGTTACTGAACAAAATTGGTCCTGTTTTACCTCAAACCAGGACAACGATGTTTGTTATAACCATATTTATGAATCTTATTAAATTCTTGCTCAGTGGTAAAAACACTTAAAGGAAACTTCTAATTATGAATTGTATAACACTGTGTTCATTCAGAGATTTGTAAATTCAAAAGTCTTCTAGAAATATTATGCTGAATATTACATTCCTCTGAGTACAGGTGGACATGCTACCAGAGTAACCAGAATATCTTGCCTTTAAGTCCCACATCTGAAAAAAATAAGAAAAACTGAATAATTTATTCTGGGAAACCATATGAAGGAGAAGAATGGTTGGTTGGTTGGTTGGTTGGTTGTTTTTTTTAAAAAGGACTAAATGAAGAAGCCTTCAGTATTAATACTAGGATTAAATAAAATATCTACATCAGCCTTATTTTATATATTTGCATCCCAAGCCAAATAGAAGGTGTAAGAGGATTTCAAACTGAGGTTTGGGTTTTTTTCCAGCAAATTTTATTTTTACAAAAATCTAATTCATTCATAATAATTGAATGATACTTTTAAATATAAATCACACTTTCTACATCATCTCTCTGTTGATCTTCTAGGACTCAGCAGTAGCTAGTCACATTAGTTTGAGGAAAGAGAGCTCCATTTTGGCTTTGAAAGGAGGGAAGAGAAGTACTATAAAAACATGAAGTCTCTCTGCTTTTTATTCTAACTCACTGTTCTCTCACACAAGCAGTTCAGAGCAAATTTACACATGTAAAGGTATTATATAAAAGATGAGATTATGATTCAGCCTGAAGAGGTTTGGAGTTTATAATATATGAAATACACTGTTTATAAAAACACAATATCTGTATCTACTGTCATTTTTGTGAAATATACTTGTAAAGAAAGTACCAAGAAAGAAGATGCTAACCCTGTATGACAAAATGCTTTACTCTATAATTTACTTTCCATTAAGTACGATTCAAAATTTTTGTTAGCTTCTGAATGAGGAATTAATCTATTTTTGAAGTTGTTGATACTCAAAGCACCCTGTTACAGTCTTTCTACTGAGAAAGATGAACAAAGTAGTATTACTTACTTCTTAGACGACAATCTTCCTTCAACTAACTACATTACAGTCTGTATGATTTTGAAAGGGAGATGTAGTCTAATTCCATAGATATGTAATTGCAAACTTATTGCTGAAAGATCCTATTATCTATTTTTCCCTGAATGTCATGAGATTTACTTGCTTCTCTATAACATGTTAAGTTCCGAAACGCATTTCTTGTTAGTTTTGGATTATTGCCAGCAAATTGCCATTTTTCCATTTTCTTAGCCACTTCTGTACTCAGAGTTCATGTAATTATCTGGTGAATTTCATGCAGTTATCTCACAAGGATTTAATATATGTATGCAAATATGGAACTCCATTTAAGAAAAGGTGGGAAGTCTGTTCATTGGACCCAACTGCAGCAGAAACAATATTACACTTGTCAAAAAAATTATGTGTTTTTTCTAAAAAGGCAGCTGAAAATTAAGATGTTAAGAAGTGACAGATTATAGGTCCTGCTTGCTTTACCTCATCATGTAAGCCTTCATAACTCAGTGTTTCACAATCAATTTTTAATATAGATCCAACTGAACTTCACTGTTTAAAATAAAATTTAAAAAAACTGTAAAAATCAAAACATCAGCATTTCCAAATTAGCACAGACAAAAGGCTTCCTTGGAGATCCACTATTGTAGTCTCCAAAATATGCTTGTCCTCAAAAATAACGGGGCCAAACATTAAGATTTTTGATAGGACAGACAACTGGGAATGCCAAAGAGCACTTCAAAGGAAAAATGGTCTGTATTCCTTAGTTACTGATTTCTAAGAATTCTAATGTATATAGATTTATTTTTTTTTACTTTGTGTGTATTTATATTAGTCTTTAAATGGAATTTGAGATTATTTTTGTTAGAGAAATGTGTCAATTAAACAGCCACAAATAGTGGCATCAAAAACATCAGTTTGGAACACTCAAGGACTCCATACAACAGCAAAAATTTATTTAAATTATTTGCTGATAAATTCCCTGTTCAAGTGAAACTACTTAGTAACTGTAAAAGACTTCAGATGGAAATTCAATTGTAATAAAAGAACATATAAAATCATTATATCTATTTTTATTTGCCCTATATCTATTTTTATACGCCCAACCAATCAGACACGAGTCAACTCTTTAAATAATTTTGATGAGTATGACACAAATGGGACTAGGTAATTTTCCATTTATGATATATGAGTAAATAAAAGGGATGAGAATCTTCCTATTCTAAATAAAATTCACTACAGAGGAGCTCTTGTTTTCATAGTCCAACTTGTACCACAGCTCCTGATGAAGACTTTATACCTTGGACAGAACAAGAGAAGTACATTTTGGTGAAGATCATCTTTGGGATATTCTGGCTTCCTTCTTTAACTAAGCCAGCATAAATTAATTTTTTTTTTTTTTTTTTTTTTTGTCATCCCTGATGTACCTACTATTTTTCTAAGACTGTCATACAAGGTCTTCTTCAGACTGAACAAAATAAATTCCAACTGGAGATATCCAGATTATGTTGATTGCAGAAAATGCTCTGGATATTCAGTTGAAAATTTTCAATGCACAAACGTGCAAACAGAAGTGAACCTTTTTGTGAGTTCACTTCCACTTAATGAAGTATCTGAATGCACAGAATAGTAGCCCTAATTTGTTACATTAATGCAATTGCTTGATTTCATGAATACACCTTTTTGCTCAAAGAGTAAACCTGTGGGGGTCAGTTAGTATTTCCTATAATTAATTTTCTGTGCAGAGGTTGGAAATTAGCATACCATGTACACGTTCCTGCTCTGTTACAGAAAATTCCCCCTTTGCATTTTCCTTCCGCTTCCTAACCCAAATGCTTTTCCTCCATATTCCTCTTCAGCTTCAGCAATATGGAACCATAGAACAATAGAAGGGTTTTGGTTGCAAGAGACCTTTAAGATCATCGAGTCCAACCATCAACCTAACAATGCCAAGTCCACCACTAAACCACGTCCCTCAGCACCACATCTACATGTCTTCTAAATACCTGCAGGGATGGGGGCTCCACCACTTCCACGTTCCAATGTTTCACAACCCTTTCAGTGAAGAATTTTCTCTTACTGTCCAATCTAAACCTCCCCTGGCACAACTTGAGGCTGTTTCCTCTTGTCTCATCACTTGTTACCTGGGAGAAGAGACCGACCCCCACCTGGCTGCCCCCTCCTTTCAGGCAGTTGTAGTGAGTGAGAAGGTCTCCCCTCAGCCTCCTCTTCTCCAGGCTGAACAGCCCCAGTGCCCTCAGCCGCTCCTCATCAGACTTGTGCTCCAGACCCCTCACCAGCTCCGTTGCCCTTCTCTGGACACGCTCCAGCACCTTAATGTCTTTCTTGTAGTGAGGGGCCCAAAACTAAACACAGTATTCGAGGTGGGGCCCCACCAGCACTGAGTACAAGGGGAGCATCACAGCCCCAGTCCTGCTGGCCACACTTTTCCTGATACAAGCCAGGATGTCTTGGTTCAGGATAACCATGGAAACATGCCCTGGTTCCCTGCATTTCTATCCTGAACTGATCAGTGCAGAAACTATTGTCTTAGTAAGGGGATACTGCTCTAATTCTGTCTCATTTCCATCTCTTTCCGTGGTTCATGCTGGTGCCTACTGGAATGCAGCCAGAGTAAAGGAGAGCCAAAAGCATCCAGAGCAAAAGGAACGAGCAGTACATGGTTAGCTTACAAATACTCTAGAACTACGAGTTTAAGAACAAAAACGTGAGTAAAATTCTGAGTTCATATATAAGTTGTCTGGGCCCAGAGCCTTCCCACTGGGAATATAAGTTCCAAGAGGATATTTTGAAGAAGAAGATGTGGGCATATTTTAAAATGTAACCCTCAATAAATATTCACTGATCTGGGCTTCCGTGAAAATACTGCCATATGTAAAGATCTGGAACGGCCAAATTTTCACTACTTTGTCATTCAGTTAAAATACCACTGAATATTAGCATTTTCCTCTGATTGACATGTTGATTCCACCAGGAAGATCCAAATTATGTTGGTATCTCTTCATATTTGACCCATAATTTTGATATATGCTCTCTGATATTAAAGTACTGTACCCTAATACTCTTTCAGTCTTCAGCTATGTGTTTTTATCTATTAATGTTAGTTATTTTTGAAGCAATACTTTGAATTTGAATTGTTTAAGTGGGGATCTCATAAGCCTCCATTGCTCCAAGAAACTCAGAGAGTATTAAAAGTTTTGGATTCTTCAGTTTACCGAGCCATTAATAAAAATATATATTAACTTGTGACTAGACTGTAAAATATTCACAGTGCTAATGCCCCCAAATATTTCAAAAAATATTTCATTTGTCTTTTCTCAGCTTTTTCCACCAAGGTTAACCCAGTTTTCAGATCCTGAATTTGGGTCTCATAATGGAACTATGCTGAGCTACAGTCATGATTTTTTTGTGGAAGAAATCTATTGATTATTACATTCGCTTACTGCATGTTCAGGTCTGTCTAACAGAGGTGGTCTATGAACCTCACACAGTTGGGAATTGATCTAGGGAGTAATTAGGTCAACTTCTCAGAGTCACTGAGTGTCACATGGTGACATTGGGAACTGACAATAAAAGTAATGCTCAGTAGCAGCTTTGAATCTTTTAGTAGATAGAAAAGAGACGAGCTATCAAAAGCCGCACTAACAGAGGAAACATTCTAAGCCAAATAAATCTAGGAATTGGCACAGGTCTTATTTTTTGAAGCATACCAGTCCATGGATGAGAGAGGAATTTGTTGACTGCAAAACATAATTTTGCATTTTTTTCACTTTTTCCTAGTCCCTGGTTGTCAATGTAAGTTGAGTCTATAGGATATTAAAGTTACTGGAAGTTAAGGAGGGTGAGAATTGTTAAAAAGGAATGTCACTAAATCGTACCTTTGTAAATAAACCCAAGCTACAAGCGGCTGACAAAGACAGTGCGACAAATAGACTGTGTCAGTCGTAAATATTCAAGAGGAAGTATAAAGGAAATTCATATTTAAAATTGCATTGACACTCAATAAATCACAGGTATGAATTAGCATTTGCCCATCCAAATGTCATCTTCTGCCGCAGACTGTAACTAACCATAACATTTACTATAAGTTTTTGTTCTCAGGGGTGGTGATGGCATGAACAGTTGTCACACGCAGAATTTCTGAAATCCTGAACCAAACCTTGGTGTACGGAAAGAAGTAAGAAGATGGCAGGTGGAAGAGGAAAGGAGTTATATAAGCAGTTAGGAAAGGAGTAAATATAGCAGTTATGTGCTGTTGCCAGTGGGAATGCTGCTGATGTTATTCTGGTATTTTGATTAGGTTTAAAGAAAGACTGTAGAAAAATAAATGAATAATCATCTAAGCACATTCATATAATTAAGTTAAGGAAGACTTACTCCCAAGCAACTAATGAAGGAACTAAGTATTTTCACAATTACTTTTCAACAAATAAAAAAGGACCAATTTAGGGCAGGAACCCTTGTTGTTGCCTTAACCCAGAAAGAATTCTAGAAACTATTCTTTGAATTTACAGTATAGAAAAAAAAGTGTATGAGGCACACTAAGAACACATTTAGTCTGTGAAATGGTTTATCTGAAAATACACAGAGGTTAAACTAGTTTTTCTGTTTGTACTCAGTGATATTATTATAGTCCTCAAGAAAGGGATTCTGATTTTTTTTTTAGTGCCAGATAGATAGTCATCACAAAAAATAATTCATTTTATAATACATATAATTCATTGTTGTTTTATAATCAAATCTACCAGTACCATTTGAGAAAGGTAAAATATTTGGCAATGTTGCATTAAAGCAAAACATGTATACAATATTTTCCTGCACTGCCAAAAAAACACCTCTTTAAAATATGCATTGTATAAAATATGAGTAGCAAACTGTGTGCAAGATGGCAAAGAAAATTGATTCCCAGATGTCTGTCCCAAACTTTGCTGGAAAAGAGAGGTCAAAATTCTGCACAATTTCAGCTTTGGAAATACTGAAAAGATGCCAAGTCATGTTTAATTTTTGTCTTTTCTTTTTTTAAAAATTGTCTTTTGTCCACAATTCTTTGACAAGTAAGTTCTGAACATTTTGACAGCTCATTTAATATGTGGAATATTATCAAATTGGGAATATTAATAATATATTATTAATAATACTGATTTCTTTCTCATTTTTCCTTATTTCTTTTCATGTGGCACATTCATTTTGTATTTCTAAAGAATTCTATAGGTAGCATTGGCTTTGTTATGTGAGCTCTACAGTTATTCGATTCTTCAGAGGACAAATTACAGTGTTCCTTTATCTATAGTAAATAAACTTCGTACCAATTCTGCCAGGAAATATCTGCATTCAAACCTAAATATATGTTCCTGTGTTCCCATAGCTAGTCATTCACGGTGACTTTGAAACTTTGTTTGAGGCAGTAGTCATGGATCTTGAGCTGGTTGCATCGAAAGGTAAGACATGATCACGTTACAGGAATGAAAACAAATTACAAAAATGATCACTGAGCAATGTGATCAACAATGCAACATTTCATGAACAAATAAGAGAAAATATTTATGAACCTTTAGGCACCTATAATGAATCCAGTGTCTACTGCCTCTTAGAGAGTTTGTCATTTATTTTTCACAACCTCTTTCATTTTATTTTTTAATACCAAATCCTTCATCAACTGTTTCGACTTCTGTGTTACAATTCAGTTGCACATTCAAATATATTATCCTAGTTTGTTTTTTAAAAAGCCATTGTAACACTAATGCAACCCAAAGCTTTTTGCTTTGTTTTCCAAACATAATCCCCTTAAATCATGTCTTCTTGTGCGTATCTAAATTTTTTCTGCAGGTGATCATGGAAACAAAAAAGGCTCCATGTTACCAGCATAAAAGCCTTCTGGCTTGCTTGTTTTTTGTTCTCTTCCACCTTCCCTACTTATCCCTTGACTCTTTCCTGAAGTATTTTATGACAACATTATGAATATTTATTATGAGTTAGAAAAAAGATTGTAAATTATGTTCATTTACTTAATATGTTTTCACTTCGCAGTTTTGTACATCAGAAGTTGAATGCGTCCCTCACGGCCTTCTTTTCAAAGATATTATTATCAAGAGGATAAATATGCAAGAGCATACCTAGGTACTTTTTAGTTGCCTTTATGTTTATAGATTCCTATCTGCTGGTAGTCAAATGATAAAGACAAGCTAGGTGATTAATTTTTCCACTGTGGTAATCACATTGATTTAGTTCATATTCATGACATTTCATATTGTTAACAGTCAATGACCCCAAATTAATATAGGAACAGTTTTGGCAAACCAAAGCACAATCTGACAATGCATTTACAACTGTGATTGTGTTCTTACTGTGCTGAGACTGAAATGTCAGTTATATTGGGAATGAGGGAATAGTGTATGGATAGGCGAAACAAAATTAACATATATGATTATACTTGAAAGTTATACTATCGTTACTGAAAATCAGCATTCTAATCATAGTGCATACAACCCCTGAGAAGAACAACTAAATACTCAACATAGATATTTTAGAAATATGAGAGCATAGCACAAGTACAGAACACCTATCAAAAGCCATAAAATGAACCCTGAAGAATTAATGAAGCAGTGTGCTATCACTTATCTGATGATTTGCAACCATAAATCACACTAATGATGGTGATAGTTCTATTGCTTAGAAATGAATTTTCTAATTGAGCTTTTGGAAGTTGAAAATCAAAATATTCACCTTAGAAGTTTAGTTTTAGAGCAACGAGTCAACTCCTTTGCAGCCAACAACTGTAGAGTAGCTACACCTGATTTTTGTACATTTCACCTGGCTCCTGATTGAGAGCTGAGATCGTGTACTTAGGTTTTGTGTGCATTACACATCCATCTGTTCCTCCGTCTGGCAAAGAAAAAAAAAAGGGCAAAAAAAAAAAAAGCATAGGAGCGCTTTATAAACTCCTTTCACCAAGACACCAGTTGTTAGCTTCCTGCTGGTAGCCCTGGTATAGGCTTCATTGGGTAATTATTACAGCAAGAAACAACCAACCCACACGTTCAACAGTAATTGCTAGTTCAATTAACTATCCAGAAGCAGGTAACTTTTTTTTCTTAGAATGTAGAAACAAATGTAGTACAATATTTGTGTATCTTTAATGTAAGCACTTAGACAGCATCCGTGCAATTTTATACCTGTACAAATTCTTGTAACAGAAACAAAATTTTAATACTAATTAAAATGCTTTAAACAGATAATAAATCATGAATGGTCACATGAACTTTCCTAGGTACTTTTTGCATCAGGTGTAATATTAGGTCTGATGTTATTTAACATTTTCATTAATGATTTGAAGATAAGCAAACAGCAGAACTAAATTCACATACAGTATAAAGTTGGGAAGTACTATATACTCGCCTGAGGACAACAGCTGAGACACGAGAAGTCTGAGAAACATGGGCAGAAAATAACAAAATAGACATAGAAAAGCACAACCCAAAACACCTGGGGAAAAATAAACCAAAACCAGGAGAGTATGACTGGGAGGAACTGTGAAAGCTGGCACACTAAAAGAGATTTAGGGGTAGTAGTGGACAGCAAACATGAAAACAAATCTAAGTCAGAGACAGAAATAATAAAGATGCACCTTACCAAGAGCTCTAGTAATCTACTTACCTTCTTCGAACAGTTCATTCCCAGCAAATACCATGTTTCTCTCCATCTATTTATTTATATGTTTTGTATATTACTCCGAAGGATAAAGTAACATTATTATCAGAATATTTACACCCATGTGCCCTTGTCTTGACTGATTCATAAAGTTTTAAATGGTGTAAGCTTCGTTTTGTGGAGTCTGCCCCAGATAAAAGGAGAATGAGCTAGATAATCGCTATAAGGAGCAACGTGGTATCAATAGAGAAATGACCTTATTAACCTGGCTGTGAAAACTACAGTTCTTCATTCAGCACCTCCCTGCTTCAGAAACTTGAAAATACTCTTAAGTTACAACTGTTTTGCTCAGCTTTAAAAACAGTTTCAGATTCTTAACCTCAGAAAGACTTTTCTACTTTCTGATATTTCATCAGGCTTGCATAATTACAGAAAGACATTCTGATGGGATGCTGTATGTGGCACAGAGTGACAAAAAGTTTCAATCCTTGAGGGAATTTCATACAATCATAGAACGGTTTGGGTTGGAAGGGACCTTCAAGACCATATAGGTCCAACCCCCCTGCCCTGGGCAGGGACACCTCCCCCCAGCCCAGGTTGCTCCAAGCCCCATCCAGCCTGGCCTGGAACACCTCCAGGGATGGGGCAGCCACAGCTTCTCGGGGCAACCTGCGCCAGGGGCTCACCACCCTCAGAGTGATATATTTCTTCTTTATATCTAGTTTAAATCTCCGCTTTTCCAGTTCAAAGCCATTACCCCTCATCCTATCACTACATGCCCTTGTAAAAAGTTCATCTGCAGCTTTCTTGTAGGCCCCCTTCAGACACCAGAAAGCTGCTATAAAGTTTTTCCCTCTTCCCCTTTTCAAAGCCATTTCTTTCTAATTGCTATAAAATTAATTAAGCCTGCTTATTCTGCACTTTAGCCATCAAGCAGTCAGCATTTCAAAACCCATTGCTACACCTTGGTATTTTTTGAACATATAATTCCGGTGTGATTGTATGTAATACATTAATTGGCCTTGTCTTCCTAATACTGCATAGGGTCGAAAGCAGGTGCTCCAATTACATACTGCTTTCATGGTGCAACAATATTGAATGTATTCTCTTCTATGTTGTCTAACAGGTAAACAGGTTTAACAGCTGGTACACACCAAACCAAACACTATCCCTCATAACAAACTTTTTTTTTTTTAACAGGTGAGAAAAAATACAGCTAGAGGCCATAATTTCAATGACATTTGTTCTACCACATCAGGAGAAGGGAGTTTCTTCATACGCTTGCCAGTGAGAGAGAATCACAGAATCCCAGAATGGTCAGGGTTGGAAGGGACCTCTGGAGCTCATCATGTCCATCCCCCTGCCAGAGCAGGGTCACCTACAACAGGTTGCACAGGACAGCGTCCAGGCGGGTTTGGAATGTCTCCAGAGTGGGAGACTCCACAACCTCTCTGGGCAGCCCGTGCCACTGCTCTGCCACCCTCAAAGGAAAGATGCTCCTCCTCATGTTTAGATGGAACTTCCTATATCCAAGTTTGTGCCCATTACTTCTTGTCCTGTCACTGGGCACCACTGAAAAAAGACTGTTCCCATCCCCCTGGCATCCTCCCTTTAAGGATTTATAAACATTGATAAGATGCCCCCTCAGTCTTCTCTTTNCAACAGGTTGCACAGGACAGCGTCCAGGCGGGTTTGGAATGTCTCCAGAGTGGGAGACTCCACAACCTCTCTGGGCAGCCCGTGCCACTGCTCTGCCACCCTCAAAGGAAAGATGCTCCTCCTCATGTTTAGATGGAACTTCCTATATCCAAGTTTGTGCCCATTACTTCTTGTCCTGTCACTGGGCACCACTGAAAAAAGACTGTTCCCATCCCCCTGGCATCCTCCCTTTAAGGATTTATAAACATTGATAAGATGCCCCCTCAGTCTTCTCTTTTCCAGACTACAAAGCCCCAAGTCCCTCAGCCTTTCCTCATAAGAAAGATGTTCCAATCCCCTCATCATCTTTGTAGCCCTTTGCTGGACCCTCTCCAGCAGATCCCTGTCCTTCTTGAACTGGGGAGCCCAGAACTGGACACAGCACTCCAGATACGGCCTCCCCAGGGCAGAGTAGAGGGGGAGGATGACCTCCCTCGACCTGCTGGCCACACTCTGCTTGATGCACCCCAGGATGCCATTGGCCTTCTTGGCCGCCAGGGCACATTGCTGGCTCATGGAATGGTAGGAAATGTCTGAATAATGAATCCGCTGCAAGCTGTCACAATCATCCTATAGTTTCTGAACTACCCAAACACAAGTGACCTCTCATCCAGGAGCTGATTAGATACACAAGTATGTGACTGTGCACATAATGGTAAATCATCTTTCTCTATAAAAGATGAGAGACGGCTTACCAGGAACTAAAATTAACTTCCTAGACATTTGTAAGACTTGATTCACACCTACCTAATGTGAACAAATAAATTTATAGATAATCATACTAATAATCCTCTGAGCTGAACAATTAAGTATCTGAAATCTCAGTGAAGACATGACTATATGTTTTGCTGCAATACAGTGTGGGAAAGTCCAAGTGATTTCTAGCGTAGCAATTAAACAAACTAATTTGGCTACTAGATGAAGTTTAGCTATAGGACTACACAGATTCATGTGAGATACTCTAGTGAGAAAGAACAGAATTTCAGTTGTAGTGTCAATAAACTTTAACCACAAGAAAAAAGGTGAAGGTGAAAATTTCTTCTCCTTAATAAAAATTTCCATGGTGGAATGAGAAGAGATTGTCATTATTATTTAAGTGGGATTTTTAATATGATTTTTAACTCAAATATAAAATCTGAGATTGAACTCCTGGACTAACACGGATCCTGAACCAAAAAAAACCCTCTTTAATTTACTGATGCACGTTTCTTGCATTCTAAGCCTTTCTAGCATGTGTGTGCATGTGTACGTGTGCTTGTTTAGAAAGACATGCGTTTACTTATATAATATATTCATCTCCCTATTTTTCCTTGTATTTCTTACTCCGAAGAAAAGAGTAGGAGGAAAAAAAGGCAAAAAATAAAAACATCTTTCAGATGATCAGAGTTTCAAAAAGATTTTGAGAAGGTAGGCTTGAAGAGAAGGAACATTTGGAAAACAAAAGTTAACCACTTGCAACAGCTTTAACGAAGATCTAAGCTAAGGTTCCAGTCTGCTGCTTTCCTCTCTCCATATACAGTTTAAAGAGGAGAAGCAAGGAAATTGTTTGGCACATCAATCTCTATTTCTGGCTGAGGTGTGCCACTACATCCTAATGTGACTTCTCATTCATTTGAAAGGTGTGCTGTTCCAAGAACCTCTCTTTTTTTGCAGATTCATTTGTTTTTCCAGAAATCCTTCTCATCACAAAAGCTTCCTTTAGTAATGGAATCCTCTGATCTCGAGACTGAAGTTTTTTTTCCTATTCTGTTCATCACTGAAACTAGGTTGTTAATAAAATATCTTTTGTTACTATTTTAAATGTCCATTTCTTTGGAAGACTTCACTACGGACCGGTCTTTCTTAATGAGAAAAAGATATTTTGTAAAAATCTCATCTCAGAAGCCACAATCTAGCATGGCTTTTTTAGCTGACGAAGCCAAATTTGGATTGAAATTACCATCTGATGCTTTTCATGGTTTTAATAATTGGTATCTGTAGCCTTGATTTTTGCCCTGCTGTTCCAGTGCATCTGGAGCCATAATTATTGATCATTCCAAAGTCACATAGAATATGTATGTGTGTGTGTGTGCGCATGAGAGTGAGAGAAAGAGTGTGCATGTATAATTTCAATTTCATCCGTTCATGTTTTGTTTCACTTCAAACAGATACCTTGCAGAAATACACAAGTTAATGCTAGAGAAACAATTTTCATTATAATTCCTCCAAGAACAATGGAGGGGTAGCAATTACATGCTGCTAATCTGCTCAATTAACCTAGACTGAGATCTAGTTACTGTATAATACAAATGGCAGCCACAGTGAGACCTCATCCTTGTTTTAATGGGCCGCTTATGGTACGCTCCATATTTTGGGACCCGAAGGAACAGACACCTTTTCCTCTGTTTCTTCTGGACTATGTAGTGGATTTCTCTGGCCAGTTTTGCCTGAGTCACCATTTATTTTGCAGCAGCACAGAGCGAACATTCATTTTTCAGTAGTACTGGAAGAGATGTCATCTCCTGTCAGGGATCAGTTAGCTCTTGCCTGAGCATCAGCTCTTCCTCTCCCCTCCATCCCTTGCCATCACACTGGACTGGCTGTTCAGTTGTAGACTGATGGCCAGGTACAATGTGAACTGATGGCCAAATTCCAGTCGTCATGTACAATACTCTCAGAGTAAAATCTTTAGCTTTGTAGAGGAACCTGAATGAGACCCTTGTGAACATTCCCCAAAGAAAGGACCAAGACTAGTTGGACCCAGAAGTTATTCTTTCCTCTGCAGAGAAGTTTGCCTCAGCTCAGGCCTTTGGCAAGGAAGGGAGGAGAAGTTTTCATTGTTAGTACCTCTGGACTTAGAGTGTCAATCTTCTGACTTCAAGAAATTGATTTTTAGTCCATAGTGCCTTTTTAGAGTGGAGATTCCATGCATAGATTGAAACATGAAGAGGTTTAAAGTATAAAATACTAACAGTATGAAGGAGAAAAAGATGCTTAACTTTTGAAAAGTGCCAATTACCTTCAGCTCCCTTTTATTTCACGGGGAATCCTGGGTCCCTGAGATATTTCGACAAGGAGGTTGTGTGGCTTTGGTGCAGGAGGTAACTGGTGAAAGTAGGCAATAATTTTAAATTTAAAGGAAAAAGTAAATGAATGCTTCCTATTAGTCGGTGTCACTACACTATCTGTTCAGTACTTCAGTCGCAGTGCTCTTCCCTTTGCCAAATGCTACACATCGTATAGTCCACTCTGAAGAGGCTGAAATTGAACAACATAAAAAAATAAAGTTTAGAACACAGTAGTGCACTGAAAATAACAACATAAAAACATATGATTTTGTAATTGTGTAAGAATTTAATTATGAATTTGAGCAATCAAACCTTTTTCGTGACAAATTTCAAAGCATAAGTAGTGAAATATAATTATATATCATTGGCTTCTTATAAGGAAATCTATTAACAGCTGTTCTTATACGTGCTTTCTTGTGACGCTTGAAGTGTTAAATACTGCAGCTGGCAAGTAGAGAATGTTTAAGAAAGCACTTAAGCATTTTAAGACTAAACACCTTGAAAATACCATTTTAGCTTGACACTACTAGCAAGATGGCTTGACCAAAATGATATTTTTTCTCCACTTTACAAAGCATTTACAATTTCTACTTAATTGTACTGCTTTGTGCCTATCTTGCACAGAAAGATTAAATTCTTTCTCACAGGACTACAATTATTAGTGATATGTGAGTGAATTGCCAACCTGGTGCATATTGTAAAGGACACAGTTCCTGTTCCAAAGGACAGAAACCCTCAACATTGTATTGTGCCTTTTAAACAAGCTCTCCATGGAAAATTGAGTGAACATAGAAGAGAATCATACTACCAATGAGATGACAATGAGGTTCTGTGGAAACAGCTCAGCTGGACCAAGGTCCCTCGGCTGGAAAGATCATGCTTCAGATTTCTTCAGCTTGTGTGGAATGCTTCAAATGAACAACTGGGGAGAATACTGGAGGCACTTCTTCCGCTGTGAAGGCTAGTTTAAACAGCTTTCGTAATACAGTGCACCATAAAAAATACACGTTGGTGCCTGCAGTTTAGGAGTCAGTCCTGCTGTTGTCTTGATCTTTGCTCCCTATTAGGAATGTACTTTTCAGTTCAAGGGTACTGCAGCAATGGGCAGGATGCCCAGAGAGTCTGTGGAACCCTTGGAGTTTGTCAATACTCACATACACAAAGCTCCAGCTGATCCAAGGGAGGTTTAGGATGGATATTAGGAAAAATTTCTTTGAATCATAAAAATCACCAAAAGTGTTATCAAACATTGGAACAGGCTGCCCAGGGAAGTGGTGGAGTCACCATCCCTGGAGGTATTCAAAAGATGTGTAGATGTGGTGCTGAGGGACATGGGTTAGTCGTGGGTTTGGCAGTGTTAGGTTGATGGTTGGACTCGATGATCTTAAAGGTCCCTTCCAACCAAAACGATTCTATGATTCTATGATTCTACAACCTCCCTGGTGCTGGCAGTGCTCCCACTTCAGGAAGTAGTCTGTAATAGGAGACCCCCAGATGTCCCTTCCAAACATTTATGGGATTCCATAATCCTAAATTACCTGCCTGCCAGGAGTCACCAGTGTAGATGTGCTGTTCCAAGAAGACTGAAGTGCATGAACCATTCTTTTTTCTTTTTCTTTTCAATGAAAAAAAAAAAAAGTAGAACTAGGAATTAAAAACAAAAATAAAATAGGTAAATACAGATCTCTTGTACTTCAAGGGCTTTCCAGGATCTGAAGGGCACCTACAAGAAAGCTGGAGAGGGACTTTTTACAAAAGCGTGTCGTGATAGGACAAGGGATAATGGCTTCAAAGTGAAAGAGGGGAGGTTTAGAATACATATTAGGATGAAATTCCTTTCACTCTGAGGGTGGTGAGGCACTGGAACAAATTGTCCAGAGAAGCTGTGGCTGCCCCATCCCTGGAGGTGTTCAAGGCCAGGTTGGATGGGGCTTGGAGCAACCTGGGCTGGTGGGAGGGGGTTGGAACTACATGATCTCGAAGGTCCTTTCCAACCAAAACCATTCTATGATTCTGTTAAAGTCCAAAACAGTATCCAAGGCAGAATTCTAACAAAAAACATTGAATCAAACCAATACTTATTTTGTAATCACAGCACAGATACCTCTTTCATTAGTGATAGTAGTGCTTTATGGTTTATTACAGTGAAAGAAATATACATTTTAATAATATTTTCTCTTTTTTAACAGTATTTCAGGATTAAAAAAGAATCATACTCCTTCTGCTTATGAAGATGTTTTCCTGAATGCAGATTAATGCAGTGACTCCCTGACTACACAGAAGCATATGCTGAAACTATAGTTCAAACATCTCTTTGAGTTATCTGAAAGGATTATCAACTCTATTACTCTAAACTCTTGGACATAGTCATCTTGAAGTCACATTGGCCACAGTACATTTAGGTATGGAGGAAACAGGTGCAGATCCCATGAATCTGCCACTGTTCTAACCATGTAACCACTCCTTACGCAAAGGAAGAATATACTTTGACAACAAAGACTATAGCTACAACTGTAATTTCATTCTAGATCAAAAGAGTAGCCTTACGGCCAGATGCTTCCTCTCACTCTCATACTCAAAATAAATAAATGTATACCCAATTGCATGCAGAGTGACCTTCATCTAGGTGACACTCTTTACGTCATTATGTCAATGAAAGCCTTAAGCAACTTTTTAAAAAGAAGCTGTCAGATATGCGATTTTAAAAAAAAAATAATTTCTTTTTCTTTTTGCTTTTCTGCCATTGTAAATTGATAGATCCATCTGGGTACATTAGGATTTCACTGGACAAATAAGAGAAACTGCTTTAGATGAAGCTGAAAGTTTTGCATCATGTTGTTAATTTCATTGATAATGTACAAGTTAGGGAAATAATTAACTGTACTTCTAGCCTACTCTGGCAAATAAAAATTTTATTCTTTTGTAGTGTATTAATTTTATTTTATCTAATTAACTAGTTTTAATATGAAATTTAAACTAGGACAGTAGCATTCACGCAGGTGATCTACTGAATCCATTAACTATTTCTAATTAAAAATGCTGTCAAAAATCATAATAGCAACATGTCACTTTGCTTTTTAGTATTCAACAATAATAGACTGAAGAAACACCTTTTCATTTATAATTCTGATGAGGCAGCATTTAAAATTATTATATCATTTGAAAGTGTAAATTACAAATTGACAACATCTGGTAAATTAATGCAGGTTGATATGACACTGATAATAAGATCAAGGTTATAGATTTTGACATAAGTCCTTTAAAGAGAATAAAAATGCTATTTTTTAATCTAAGAATAAAGTTTACTCTATCTTAATACCTTTTGAACTTTGCAAGAAGACTACCATGGTACAGCAGTGACTTTGAAAAGAATGATGCCAAAATTGTCATAACATTACAGACTTAATAACTGATCATGTACTATTGTAACTTGTCTTTATATCCAGATACAGTGTAAACTTTCAAAAAAAGAAATAACTGGTCATCTCCGTTTTTATCCAGAATTACTAAAATTTATAAAATAACTAGCTAGTAAATTTAATTTATTTTGATATAATTATATTAACATTTGGCAGACACTAGTAAGCTTTATAAATAATACTTTGGGACTTAGTAGGAAAAGATTAGTAATTAATTCTCAGACCTCAATGGGGTTTTTTTGTGCTAAACAGGAGCTTGTATTTGATTGATTATGATGAGATTGAAAAACACAGTTTTATGACAGCACAAGTGACCATTTTATGACCGCACTTCACCAGTGAAACTTTAGCATCAAATGGGAGGGAGAAAAAACAAACATTTCATTTCCATCTGCTGGTATTAATGTTTACCTAACATAAAACCAACCATAACTAAAAATAAAAGTCTTCTACCTTTTCAAAGCTATGCTATTTTTAAAGGTTAATTTTAAAGAAAAAAAAAATCAATAAGTAGAAATACATTCAGCTGTGCTCGTTAGGTTTATATTGTCACTTTTTGAGCAAACTGCGCAATAGGAAGTCCCTTCTTCCAGAGATCATTATCAGCATGAACTACATGTTGTTAGTGTTGTTAGCGTAAGGTTAAAATAATCCTTAACCTTGTTGGTTATTGGTAAATGTAAATATTGAACACAAACCCAAGGTTTCCATCAAAAAAGTAAATGAATGTACTTTTACTAAAACCTAAAAATTGCGCCATTCTGTTAAATTTCTCTCCATCTGTTTATAAGATGCCTAGGGTTTCCAATATTTTCAATGTACTCTTATGAGTAATGGTGGAGCATATGATTTTTGAATGATTTAGTAGGAATCCAGAGAGACGTGAAAAACAAAGGATGCAATTAGAGGTGGCAACTATCGATTAAAAATCCTTATCCAGTTCACTTAAAGAATGGAAAATGATAAATGACATGATTTTATCATTGGACAGAATGTCAAAAAAGCATTGTTGTTTCTCATATATCTCCCATGTGAACTCCTCTGGAGAAGTTCAATAGGCGTTTTGATGTTTGAGAAAGAGGAAAAGAAATGTAATTAGTGTTTCACAACAGAGGTGTGGGACTGTAATATCACGTACAAGAAGCGCAGAAACTGAAGGTAAAGGTGAAAAGCCATCTGATTCGATGACCTGCTCTATAATGGCCCCTTAAATAATATTTTAAAGAAACAGAGTGGTGAAAGGGTCGATTTTGCAAAGTTATTGCTAGATATTCATTATTTTATTCTATTTTACAATTTTACCAAGAAAGCTACACAATTCCAAGAAGACCATTCTTAATAATTTATTTTCAGTGCCAAAACAAGAACTCAGGAGGCCAAATTAATCTCTGGCACAGCACTAATGAATGCAGTGAAATCACAGGAGGGGTGATTTTAACTCATAATGTTTGATGGAGTTCAAATTTTGGCAAAATAATTTCTCCCAAACCTGATTATTTAAAATGAAGAGTGGAAAAAAAAAATCAAAAAACAAAACAACAACAAAAACCTCCAAAACCCCCGCAAAACCAAGGGAATTAGGAAATGAGGCAAAGTTTTGGGGTTAGGACTATATTAAAGCAAAACAAGCAGAACAAAACGTAAAGCAGACAAACTCCCCAGTCCTGGTTTCCGAACAACAACAAAATGGCAAATGGAAAGAAAATAAGGCAAAAATGTCAGGTAATATAAATAGAAGCCTGGACATAGGGATCCTCTACTCTGGGCTGCTGTTAATCATGAGCAACTGCTTTGCAGCCGAGCCATAAAACCAGTGTAGTGGGCCAATAATCCATAAAAAGGTGAACTGTAAATTTCTCATGCCTAAGTGAATCAGCTCCAGATTAAATGGCTGTCAAAATATTTCTCCATGTCTAGTTTAACAGTGAATCAACCTTTTTTTTCTGATTTTTTTAACATGATATAGTAACCTCTTCTGCACGACAAGAAACAATGCCAGAGCTGAGCATATCCTGCTTCATTTCCACGTCATCTTCTGGCAGTCCCTGGACCGTACAAGGATGGTCCAGGTTTCCTTGAAATCTCACTGTTTTTAAAAAAAAAAAACACAAAATAATATAAAGATCTCTTAGTCAAGACTTATGTGGAATTAAAAGAGTTTTTTGAGTGGATCAGCAGTGGGTCGTGTACGTCCGATTTATATTTGCAGCTCAGCAAAGGAAGGAGTTCTCCCATACTGTGCATCAAGTGTGTCATTCTTTACATAGTTTATACCCGCTTTTTTTTTTTTTTTTTTTTCTGATTCTGATCTTGATTCTGGAGACGATGTAATCTGACACCACAATCAATGCAACTCGGCACACCGATTTGAAAACTAGTTGCTAGTGGCACTAAAGAAGCTAATGGAGGACTCAAAAGATCTAATTTTAGTTCTATATTCTGGCAGGTTTTTATGCATAATTTCAGTGAAGTGTCAGTATTTCTGCTACCCAATTGTAAAACGGAGATAATAATACTTCTCTGAATCTTTGGAGCATTATGCAAAATCCTGAAGTGCTACCATGCTAAGGAAAAATACTTTAAACAGATTTGGATTCTTGTTTTTAACAGGCACTGCTGTTAAGCAAATAGTATGGGAGTCTGGATATTACCCAGCTGGGGCCAAACTTTTATTCTCCTTCCACCAGCATTCAGAAAAAGGCAGAAACTGTTTTTCACCTGCTTTACTATGGCTCTTAAGTGATGCACCACTTTTTATACCCAAACCTGCTAAAATAGGCTCCTAGCATCTCTGTCTAAAATCAAGGCTTCAGTGTCCATGAAGTACAGTGACCACCAGAAGACATGAATGAAATTTATAAATTCTTTCATGTATACCATGTCCAAAAGCGTTAATTCCTTTTAACTCATGTTTAAACTACCCCTTTGCCTACTGACGGGGAGCAGAAAATCATCACAGCCTCTATATGCAGGGAGAGACTTGTCTGGCACTGTAGCAGACCTGAGAAAAAGAGCATGTTAGGAACTAGTGTTTGTTGTATTTTCCAGCAAAAATTTTCAACCTGATCTAGTCAGTGGTTTTAAGTGCATGTAAGTGGTTTTAAGTGCATATAAGGGAAATGCTTATGGTGCAGTGACAGTTACTCCTTTGATCTTGCATTTACCAAATTTAAAATTTACATCGTGCTTTCCAGGGGAACGCTCCAGCGAGAAGAGGAAAGAAATGCAAATATTTTAAAAAGGAATAAGTTGTTATATTGAAACCTTGAAAAATATTTCCTCCTTGTCGTTGTCTTTAGTACTTCACTAGGATCAGGAAGAGTTTCCACTGACTTCAAATGGACTCAAATGGAACTAATTTCATTATGATTAGAAAAAAATATTGAAACCCAGTGTTTTGCACCTCTAAAAATTAGGTTTTGGAAGTACTATGTTATATTTTAAAATAATTTATAAAGATATGCCACATGTGACGTAGTCATATAGTTATTACATCAGTTATGCTGCTCAGTGTGATTTACAAGATCAGACCCGTAGAGCAATTGTTAAGCTCAAAACGTTGCTCCTGGGAAAAGAAGCAGCACACCCTATAGGTAAGAAAAGCCAAAAATGTATTGTTAGAATAACTGAAACCTAAAGAGTCTGATCATTATTAGGCCAGATATAATTGTAACAGAAAAAGAAAGAATAATAATGCAGTTAAAATTGTTCTGGACACTTTTTTTCAGTTTCTGCTCTTTTTCCTGGGGTTACGGCCCATGGCTGTACTCCTCCAGGCCACACTTGGGGTCTTCTCGAAGTCCACCACTGCGTACCAGGCCCGTGTGTCTCTGCACTACATCATTGTGTTTGTGGTAAATACCTTATTCTACCTACAACAACTGCTTCTTACTGCTACCTGCATAAAACTAACTGTGTACACTGCTAAGCACATAAAACTGTGTATGGCTCTACTATACACAGCTGAAAAATAAAAGAAATTAGCCGTAGACTCCTGGTCAATTAGAGAAATTGCTATCCCAGCTAAACCAAGCAAAACAAAGCTACAGGCAAGTCAAGAGAAGTTCACATGGAGCAAGACTGACAAACTGTGGTGGTCCAACACCACCCCCCTCCCCAGGACACTCGGTCTTTGGCGTGATTTCCCTCCCAGGCTGGACCACGTAATAATACACTGGACCAGAACGTAACATAGTGGTCTAACATGAACGAAAGACAAAGGTGGAGAGCAATGGACCTGAACACATTAGCATGGCTGGTCCCCATGGCTCCCACCAATTGAACATGGCAACCATAATCGATCACTCCTGACAACATATGGATCGTGGCCACAGAGAGGAGAGGAGCAGGTTCCCAGGATCTAACAAGTCTTGGGCTTGCATAACCGGTGGAAAGTACTGGAATGTTCCATTGTCCGAACTGGGCCAGAGTGGAAAAACCTGATGAAAGTCAATTATCCCAGATCCTACAAGTAGCGATTCTAGTAAAGACCCTTTGAGCTCTTCTGGATGGCCACAGGCTGTGGCCAGGACCTCCCCTGAGCTGGGACGCCTCTCAGGCAACTCCTCAAGGCCAGGGCGAAAGAATCCCTCTCGAGCCTCAACTACCAACCCATTGAGGAACGTCAATGCATCGGGAGTATTTACCCTAAATTTGAGTAAGGGAAATTTTGACTATAGGCTAGCCTCTCCCATCCACATCTCCACCTATATGTTTGTGATATATACATTAGCTTTATGGATGTCCATATTCTTCTGTCCGTTCGTGCACATGTAGGACTTTAAAGCAGTACCTGTCAGCTCTTTAAAGTCACACGCTGCTAAGAAATTCCTGATTCTAGCAATCAGAGACCTGTGTTTGTGCGTGCCTGCGCTTATATGCTTTGGTTATGTGTTTATGTATTAATTTGAGATCTGTGGTTTTGCCCATATGTATATGTATTGATTTGGGATACCTTACGGTAACTTAGTGTGAATCTGTCTTTGAATTTGTAATTAAGTCGCTGTTATGTTGTTGTAAACCTTTAAACCAGTTAACGATTAAGTGCTACTAAAATTCAAACCTTAAAACATTAATAAATTTTGAATCGCTGCTAAATCACAACCGTGTCAAATATTTCCATCCGCGACACAAACCCAGTGCTGAGGCCTTGCAAACTCCGCACAGACCCTGTGACCTTCACCAAGCCATGGCAGCGCCGTATTACAGGGTTAAACAGTGACATGTTGTGGGTTTTTTTGGTGCCTGTATCTCACTGTATTCTTTATACTACTTTATTAGCGAACTTGTATCACATCTCAAATGCTAAATTAAATCTTTCTCGTGTGTGTCGCCCAATACTGCAATATTGGGGTTGGTTGTTTTTTGTTGTTTTTTTTTTTAAACCACCAAAAGGAGCGTATACACTTGTCTGTACACTTCTCTTTCTTGTCCATACAAGAAAGCTTTATCCTCAGTCTGTTCTGATTTTAAGGCCCAGGCCAATAAACTTAAAAGAGTCAAATCATCTTAAGGGTACCAGAGCTATCTTTGCTGAATCTAAAAAATTGTGTGACTGGCACGGGAACATATATGCTACTTAATGAAACTTTGAAAGGAAATTTTGCTGCCAGCCAGACTATTAACCATCAATAAGAAATGTGAAAGGGGAAGGTGGCCATGAGATACTTTACAGGGATCTGGAAAATAATGTCCTCTTCTTGAAAACTCAAGTCTTGTTAACTTCAATGAAATGTGCTTCGTTGGTACCAATTTTTGCTTACAATGAATAGGCCAGAAAGTCATGCTGCTCTGTGTTTCCAAAGGAGACAAACAGGTCTCAATTCACAGAACTCTGGAAAATTTGGTGAGTGCTCAAGTTGTAAAAATAGGAATTCCACCACACAGAATCAACAAGATTTCTGTTAAATTTTCAATAAAAATGCAACCTCAAATTAGCTTTTCCCTCTTTCTTCCCATTCTTATTCTTTTTTTTCCATGAATTCATTATAACTAATCATTTTGCAATGACTGTTTTGGACGTGTGATCTTTATGCCCTAGTATGTCACAAAAATGTTTCTCTAACCATAGTTTAATATGCCGTCCTTTTCCCCCCTAATCAAAACTCTTTTCTGTGTTCATTTTTCCAGCCTAAAAGCCTTCTCTTTTAATCTCCCACAGCACCTAATAAATTCTATTTTGGGCACCTTCCTCTTTCCCTCTCTGTCATCTGATTATCACCTCTAAATGTTGCTGGCACTTTGTTTCAGAAATACAAGCGAAGCAAAAGGAACTATCTGCTACTATATTGAACGTACTTTCTAATTTCAAAATATATACGCAGGGTAATCTCAATATATGTTTTCCTTTGTTCAAGGATAAGAAGCCAAAAACACCTTGGGACAAGGAAATTAGCTTGGGAATATGTGTTAATATTGAGTCTTATTATATGTTTTTATTATTTCTAGTCTCCCAGGTGTGCACTGCCTCTTTCAGATAGAAAAAAGTGACAGACCTCTGTCATTCAGATCTTACACTCTAAATTAAACATGGCAAAGTTTATACTGCATACTTATGTTGCGAGAATCTATGGGGAAAAGGAACATGAAGGTTAAAGCAGTGAGAAATTATGAGCTAAGAACTTAAAATCATTCTTGTGAGTATATTGAAAAAAGTTGGAAAAAAACAGGTCCTTCTTACTTACACCATTGTATAGTAAAAAGTCCTAGGCATTTAAACAGAGCAGAGGATTCAAAGGACATCACGGAAATATGGCATTGATAGCTTTTTAGTAGTACTGTCATTAACTTCTTACTTTGGTACCTGAAGATTCTCTTACAGCAAGGAAAAGGGTGGCAAAACTGGGTGGGCTTAGGTACAGTGGGCTGAAAGGGAGGTATGCAGTGTCGTGACATCTTTTGTGATTCTGATAGAGAATCCTCCTCAAGTCACAAAGATTTTCTGTCATGAATGCTCTTTTCAGCCTATACAAAGTTTCTAAAGAGCAGAAATCCAGAACAGCGTGCACAGGATGTGTAATACTGCTGTGCCGATTAAACTGAACAGCCAATTTATAGAAGATATCATGGCAGTATAATAGGATCTCCTATAACATGGCATCATTAAAGATTATAAACTGGTATCTGTAACATTTGACTGCCTTTTTAGAAGTCTACAAGTAATTAATAAGGTGTAGTTTAATTTATGTGGTTCAGTGTTAGCAATTTACGTGTTTGCATTAAGGAATCATCTAAGATAATATATTAATGGCCCAAATTATGTTCTCAGGAGTGTGTGCAGTTATGTTGGCATAAACCTGGAAGACCTTGATTGACCTGTCAATTTAATAACCAATACTTGCTGAAGTAGATTATGTGCAGTTATAATTTTTGTTAATGTTTTCCTATGTCTGCTTAGATAATTCTCATGCATTCAGTCTTCTCTCTCTTTCACATAAAATCAAATGTTGTCCACGGTGTGGCCAAAGGACTGGGGGCAAAGGTACCAACTGAATATGAATTGAGGAGAACATGGCTACACCACTGAAAACAAGACTTCTGTTTCTTCCATAAACAAAGCCTTGTGAGACCTAATAATCCTTCTTTCCTATAACCTTCTCTTTTCTCTGCCTTTTGCAAACTCCATGCAAATATTTCTTCCCTTGTGATGGCTTTGAGGAATAGTAAGAGAGTTCTTCACAAGAATGCCTTAGGCCTTATTTTTATTTTCAAGATTTATCATTGTCTTAATTTGGGTCTAATGTTACAATGAGAGAGAAATGATATATTTCTCTCTACAGATACAAGTTACTTTGGCCCGTGTTTGGTTTGGTTTTTTTTTTTTCTGGAAGGTACAAGTACCAAATATCAATTCCTCAGTCTCACTCAGCATCTTTTTTTAATAACACTTAGCAAGCATCATACAAACAGTCCTTCATCTGTATTGATTGCAAACTAAACAAGTTTATTAACTAAATATAACACAACAGAATTTTAAAAAGGCATTAGTGCCTCAGCATTATCTGGAGCCCATTTGACAAGTAGCTTCATAAACAAAACCCTCAGCTGTATTGATTGGAAACTCAGAAGAGAGGAAAAGAGAGGTGAACTTATCTGAGATTTCCAGTAAAAAGATGAAAGAGAAAGGCTGGCTAACTATTGGAGAAATATTAGTTGGATACATCCAGCTTGAGCCTTTCCACAAGCAGAGCTGTAACCTTTCCCAACCTTGACCATAACAGAAGAGGAACAGAGCACTAGAGCATCCTGCAAAACAACTTGCCACCTCCAGAAATGGGATCACCCATTCTTTTCATTTTAATAATACCTCCGGTACAAACGCTTCCATTTTCCAAAGCTTGACTAGCTTGACTTCTTGCTATTAAATTTCCAGTTAGCATGAATTTAACAACTTGCAAACTAAATGACAACTTTAATAAATTCAGACTATGAAAGATGTTTTGGCCAAAGCCCTTTTTCAGAAGAAAGAAAAATATTTCGATGCTGCCAAATCATCTTTATTTTGTTCTGATTTCCATTTATGTTTGATATGGAAATGATTAAGGAAAAGGAAAGAAAAAAGAGAAGAAGAAATTGTCTTAGAATTGTTTAAATTTTTTTTAGTTAAAAAATCTTTAAATGGAAAATTAATGTATTTAAGATTATTATCAAAATAATAAAATGAAAATATAAAACAAAAATATATAAAGAAATAATAAAATACAATAAGACCAATCAAATAAAAAATGAGAATAATGAAATTAAAATATAAAAGTCAAAATTATCTAATGATCTGTTGTGGTTTAACCCCACCTGGCTCAATCTCAGCCCCTGGTGGGATGGAGGAGAGAATCGGAAGAGTAGAAATGAGAAAACTTGTGGGTTGAGATAAGAACAGTTAAATAATGGAAATACATTTTTCATAATAATAATAATAATGATGACGATGATGATGATGAAGAAGAAGAAGAAGAAGAAGAAGAAGAAAAGGAAAATAGCAAAGAGAGAGAAATAAAACCCAAGAAAGACAAGTGATGCAAATGAAAAACAATTTCTCACCATCAACTGACTGATGCCCACTCTGTTCCCAAGCAGCAGCCCAGCCCCGGCCAGCTTTCCCCCCCCACTTTATATTTTGAGCGTGACATCATATGATACAGACTACCTCCTTGGCCAGATGGGGTCAACTGTCCTGGCTGTGTTCCCTCCCAACTTCTTGTGCACCCATAGCCTCCTCACTGGCAGGGCAGCGTAAGAAGCTGAAAGGTCCTTGACTTAGTGTAAACACTGCTTAGCAACAACTGAAACATCAGCGTGTTATCAACATTATTCTCATACTAAATCCATAACACAGCACTGTACCAGCTCCTAGGAATAAAATCAACTCTATCCCAATCAAAACCAGGACGTGATCCTTAATACGGAAAATTAAGTGGGCTTTGGGTTAGCCTGAAATGAATATTTAAAAACATTTGGAGCTACAGTGAACTGAGTTCCACAAAACATAGCAATAAAAATCTGTCTCTGTGAGAGGTACTGTCCTCATCTGAAACACAAGAACTGTAGGAGGCACTGCTTCTCCATGTACTCTAATAGACAATCAACTATACTCTCAATTAAATTCTAACTTTCTATTCAAATTTTTGTGGCTTCATCTTCCTGTCAGCTGTCTTTGTTATGCCCTTTCATCCTAAATTAATGAATCTTTTATTTTCAACCTGTGAAAATATTTATGGACTGTAATCAAATCACCGCTTCATTTTGACAAGGTAAATAGATGGGATGCTTTCAGTCTCTCCAAATCTATCAAACTAATGTCCGTCTGTCTCCTTATTTACCTTATTCATTCTTTCAACAGTAATCATCAAAAACAGATTTCAATATTGGCCAGATCTATACTGTATATGTATAGTAAGCCAATATACAGTAGATATTTATGTATAAATATTTAGAGATAAAGCCAGGTAATTGCCGTCCTAGTGCTATCCCCTGTTTATACACTCAGGGTTTGCATTAGGCCACACCTATGCGATGTGACACACAAAGTGAGACATGCCAAGTGTGTGACGTCCTCGCTGACCCCTAATTTCATTTATGTGTGTTGCCTTCCTCTCTGAAGGTAGGCCCACCGTTTCTGCGCATGGCACATAGTTTGTATTCAGCTACTTTAGAAGTGCACTTGAGTTTGTATTTTTAATCAAAAACCTCTCTCATGAGGTGGCCACTGACATTGCTGTGAATATCATGTCCCAAATAATGTCCTGGTCAACAGGCAGTCACAGCCCAAAAATGTCAAACTGAAAAATTTCATAAACTGCTTCCTGACCAATTCTTCTCAAATTCTGAGCACAGAGAGTGTTAATCCCTGAAATGCCATGGCTGGTAATCCAAAGGAGTTACAGACAAATACTTACACATCACTCAATTCATAGGAAACTCACAATTATTAATGCAAACTCCATTCTGAAGGTTGCTTACTGACATAATTTGCTGACATTTAAAATTACGAGCATAATACAAAATTGTCATTTTTTCCACAAAAAGATTTCAATTAGAAAATGCAGTAGGAGGGAGAGTGGAATCTCAGTAGGAAGAGATAATATGTGCTGCAGTGTCTCGGAACAATAGAATTAAATCTCAATAGGAAGTCTTTATTTAGAACATCTTCCTTTTTGTGTGAATGTCTTAAGAATGTTATTTAAATGTTTCTCTACAAAGAAAAAAAAAATTAAAAATGTGCTAGATTGGGCCAAAACCTATTTAATCTATTCACTCCAGAAGCCAATAAAACTTCTCAGATATGGATGTCAAATGCAATGTGCTCCATAGTTAATTGATTTCTTTTTCTCTGGTCACGTTAGTTTGCAAAGAAGTATGTTTTCAATTAAAAAATAATTAAAATTCATTGTTGTTGCATGCTCTGTTGTAAATGTAGAAACTCCACTAAAGTCAAGGATCCTCTCTGGATTTTAATCAGAGTAGTTCTGGACTTGTGTTACTGGCCTCCCATTTCCAAAAATATTTGGTGGAAAGCATCAATGATAGAAATGGCAGAAGAAACAAACAGGACAACTGAGTAGGATCACAGACTCGTAGAACAGTTTGGGTTAGATGGGAACTTTAAAGGCCATCTGGTCCAACCCCCCTGCCATGGGCAGGGACATCTTCAACTAGATCAGGTTGCTCAGAGCCCCGTCCAGCCTGACGTGGAATGTTTCCAGGGATGGGGCATCAACCACCTCTCTGGGCAACCTGGGCCAGTACTTCACAACCCTCAGCGTAGAAAAAAATTTCCTTGTATCTAGTCTAAATCTCCCCTCTTTTAGTTTAAAGCCATTACCCCTCATCTTATCACAACAGGCTCTGCTAAAATCTGTCCCCATCTTTCTTATAAGCCCCCTTTAGGTACTGGAAGGGGCTATAAGGTCTCCCCGGAGCCTTCTCTTCTCCAGACTGAACAACCCCAACTCTCTCAGCCTCTCCTCACAGCAGAGAGGCTCCAGCCCTCGCAGCATCTTCACACCCCCCCTCTGGACTTAGTCCAACAGGTCCATGTCCTTCTTATGTTGGGGGATCCAGAACTGGAGGTAGTACTCCAGGTGGGGTCTCCCCAGAGCAGAGGGGCAGAATCCCCCCCCTCGCCCTGCTGGCCACGCTGCTGGGGATGCAGCCCAGGATGGGGGTGGCTTTCTGGGCTGCGAGCGCACATTGCCGGCTCATGTCCAGCTTTTCACCCACCAGTACCCACAAGTCCTTCTCAGCAGGGCCGCTCTCCATCCCCCCATCCCCCAGCCTGTACTGATACCGGGGGTTGCCCCCACCCGGGTGCAGGACCCTTCACTTGGCCTTGTTGAACCTCATGAGGTTCACACAGACCCACTTCTCAGCTCGTAAGCTTAAAGCAGTAAACTGACATCACATGAAAATCTCTCTCTTTCACTACCAGAACACGTAAAAGCTTCAAAGTACTTCTAATATTTTTGTTGTGTAGGAACATACTGATACCTATATTATGAAGCAGCAGTTAAGCGGCATGCAGCTAGGTAGCTAGGTGTCACACCATTACCTGGAAATTATTGGCAGAACAAAGCTCTATTCTATTTCTCTAAAGATTTTTTTTGTCTCTAAAACCACTGGATAGTCACTGCAATACTGAATTTTATATCTGTCTGAATGGAGAGGCAGAAATATATGTACTTGGGAACTGTGGCCTTTGGTTTTTCTGAAACAATCTTTACTTCAAAATATTTCAAACTGTTCTACAATGTGGTAATTCACCTATTTAAGTAATTTTAAATTCAGTAGGCCCTTCCACATTCTGTGTTCAGATTCTTCCTCCTTTTTGTCTTCCCAGAGAGGAACAAAACCACGCGACAAGGAAAATTTCTGATGCTCTTTGGTATGTTTCTCTTTTTCTCACCAGTATTTTCCTCCCTTCTTCAGGAAAGAGGTGTTCTCTCATGGGAACATTAGCTTGTTCCTTCAGGAGAAAAAGAAAGAAATCACACTGAAGGTGAGGCGTGACAGCAAAGAAGCATGGGACCACATCTCACAACTGCTTGGCTGGAGAACTACTTTCTGAACTCACGTAAATGGAATATAATTGGGAAGGCAATGCAACACTTCAAGAGGTTTACACAATTTTGGCTGACTAGCTAAATAAAATTAATAAGGAGCTGATGTTTTTTAAAGTTTTATGAGGTTTTTGTGGGGACAGGTATGGTTGTGCGTGTTTTAGAAGAATATAGAGTCCATTGGAACTATTTTAGCTGAATTTTACAAACAGGTAAGATCCTGCAGGAACTCGGATAAAAGCTCATTGGCTGACTTTTCTTTTAAAGACCTTGGCAGATTTTTTGTAACGCAGCGATACCTACTGTTCTGCAAACATTTCAGCAAAATTGATAATTACATTTCTGTGCAGTAGATCCTTTAAATATAAAACGACAGGAATGCCCACATCAGACTAGACGTTTACAGGGCCCATAATGTTGTGTTAGCCAATGGGTAATGTGTAAGAAAAAGTATAATAGGACAAGCACGTAATGATATCTCCCCAGAGTATCCTCTCGGCCTCCAGCAATTCACAGTTCAGTGCTTCTGAGCAACACGTCATCCTTTTTTTTTAAATCTTGATAGATTCTTCTTCCATAGTTTTAAGCTGTGTAGACTGCCAGCATCCGCGTGGAGCAGCTTTACAATTCAATCACATGCTGTGTGAAGAACTCCCTCCCAGTGTTTTTATTTTGAACTTATCCCTTGCTAATTGCATGAAGTGCCACCCAGTTCCTGTATTGAAAAGTCAATGAACAGTACATTCCTGTTCTCTTTCTCCACGGCTTTCATGAGTTCCTAGCGTTCTGTCATGCCCTCCTATGAATCATCTATTTCTCCATATTAGAATCATAGAATCATAGAATTGTCTAGGTTGGAAGAGACCCTTGGGATCATCGAGTCCAACCATCTACCCTACTCTACAAAGTAATATTGAAGAGACTGCACTTATTCACTGCTCACAGGAAGCTCTCTACATTTGATCATTTTTATCTTTTTCTGTACCTTCTCTTTTTTTTTTAATTATTATTTCTGCTTCATCTTTCTGCTTCATCTTTCAACATGGCACACATTAGTCAAGCTGCAAATGTACTATGAGTTTATCCAGTGACATAATCATGTTTCATGTTCTGCTCTCTGTTTCTCTGTTTTTCCTTCAGTCCTTAGTATTACATCAGCGGTTTGGCTATTATTAAAAACTAAACCTGGGTTTTCCAGTTCCTCACTGGCAAATTATTCTGTGAGCTATGATTGAAAAAGGTTAAGTATATGTTCTTGATAAACTACTTATTTAAAATATAATAAAGAACTAATAAAAGCTTTGAATTGAATAACATTCTTCTGTCATGAAACAAGTATTTAATATTTTCTCACTTTTATCATATTTACTGGTCTTTCTTCATAGTGTATTTTAATTAACCTCAAAACAACACAGATCAAAATTTAGCTAAATGAAAACACAAGACTATATTCTCTCGTTAACACTGAACATCCCTCACTTAAAAACCATAAATAAACCATTGACTATATAGTACTTAGCTTGACAGGGCTACTTTAAAATTATGCATTTGGATTATTAAAAAATCATGCTAGTAGATTACTAAGTACAAAATTAATTTCTTCTCATTAGGGTTATTCTCAGATGTAAACATTTAGAAGTTACACAAGTGGTTCTTTATTGAAGATACTTTGTACAAACTTAGTTGCAAATACTTTTAAAAAGCCTTTTACATTTTCAAAATTATTTAATCATTGCAAAAAGAAACAACAGTCTCTTTTATTAGATATGACGGTTATGGCACCTTAACTTAAAACTGTTGTTTTATTCCCAAGTGTGATCATTGTGAAGAAGGCCAGAAGAAAATCCCACACTGAGAATAAACCACAGGCAAAATGTTTAATCTGATACCGCTGGCTTCATCGTTAATTACCTCTCAAGGGGCTAGGATGTCAATAGATAGTGATCTGGTATCTTGGAGTCTTTGCTGTTAAATGCATGATCAATACTAAATAGAATTTTAACTGCCCATGATTTAATTAGGAGTGGTTCCTTTTATCCAGCATACAATACCAGAATCTCATTCAATAAAGTACGAAGGAAGATTGCCATGTTGGTTGTGTATTCACTATGTCCTGGGACTTTGCAAAGAAATTGGGAAAGGACACTGTGGTGTTATGCGTTGGCAAATATAACGCAGAAGAGTCAATCTTCTCTTTTTCACTCGAAATTAATCTAGGCTTTTGCAAGTACAGATAACAGAGGACTACAGTTTCATATCCTTAATAATTTGCAGCTCCAAGAAAGAAAATCCAAACGGTATTTTAAGTGGAGGCTAGATGTATTTTCAAGTGGAAATATCCCTTGAATATTCACCCTGTTCCTGTGCCCAAACGGGCAGTGGAAAATGAAATCGTATGACAAGCTGTGGAACATCAGGTCTTTTACCGCATGTATTAAAATGCATCTCAACAAGACATCTTGCTCACCCTGCCGTATGACTTACCTAAATATCTAGCCGGTTTTTGTAGGAGGTAAATGCCACGACTAATTAACAAAGAAGCATTCAGGAGTTAGTTACAAAAGGGAATGTGGCTATCACTTCAGAAAATTCGTTAAGGGAGCACATACTACCAAAGAGAAATCCACGGACTGTAGGACTAGGGAAAACAGAGATAAGCGTGTGAAGAATATGACAGCAAAAACATACTAACAAAGACTAATTACTAGAATGCGACTGTAATGCAGTTAATGATGGAAGAAAATAGAAGAGTTCAATATATATTTCTATTCTTTACTCAGAAGGAAACAGCATGATGAATCCTCTTATCACACAAGGAAGATAAAGTACTTTCCAGTCCATTAGTAAGCAAAGAGGTATAAACCAATATCTACATGTTGTAAACATTTAATGATGATATAAATTTTTAATAAATCTTGGAATACCGCGGAATTTCCAGCAGACTGAAGACTGATGGTATTATATAACAACTCAAAAAAGAAGGAGAATGACCCAAGTAACTGCAGGCTGTTGATCTTCCGTCAAGTCTGAGGTAAGATGATGCAAAAATGGATCTGAGGTTCAATTATCAAAGATTTAGGAATAGCAACATACTTAATCTTATTCAATGCAGGTTTTTTGGAAAATAGCTGGTGTAAAACAAAGCTAAATATATAATAGACTGGGAATTCCACCGTGCACTTAATAGCATTCTGATTTAAAAATAAGCACTGTATAGCATTTCCAGAACATTAAAAACATGAAATTTGTTATGAGCTGTTGTGATGAATCTTCAGTTATTGACAGTTATCTCAATGAACAGATACGCTAAATCTTTTTTTTTTAAAAAAAAAAAAGCAACCTGAGCTAACTAAAAAATGAAAGCTTTCTTTCATAGAAATATCCACAGTATATTTTATTTTGGACTGAACAAAGAAAATTATTTTTAAGAATCTAATTTTTAGGTTTGGGGGTTGTTCTTGAGCTTTTAAAATTTAAAAAATCATATTTCAGAACTGTATTTTCCTTTATTTTTTTATTTTTATAATTCTGTTCTTGAAAGAAGTTGATGCTTAGTACTGATTGAAACATCATGTCTGTTACAGAGATCTAAGTGGCTTTGTTTGTCCTGCAAGAAGCAAAGATGCTTTGATAAAAATTATGACAGAATGTCAAGTTATTTCATTCCATGACAAACATACTTTGA
Organism: Ibidorhyncha struthersii; assembly: GCA_013398815.1. Lineage (NCBI taxonomy): Eukaryota > Metazoa > Chordata > Aves > Charadriiformes > Charadriidae > Ibidorhyncha > Ibidorhyncha struthersii. Next base: position 110,363 of record VZSZ01011436.1, on the reverse strand, counting down.
TCCAGAAAAAGATGTCTGTCATGTCCAAGTAGCAATTCTCCTTTAGTATTAAAAAGTGGAGTGCTGAGCCGTTACGCCTCGTTTTCCCAGATTTAACAAGAGATTTCAGATTCACAAATTTCTCAAATTAGCATTCCACATAATAAAAACTTTTTTTTTCATTTCATGTCGTGTAAATAAGTGTGACTTTGGGTTTTTTGCATAGAAGGAAATCTATATTACTCTTTATCAACAGCTTCCAGTTTTACCGGCACTCCTTAACACAACCCTTTCGAATTTCAACCTCTAAAGTCAGGGAATGTGTATCTTGTTAACACTATTATGTTACTCAAGTCTATATTTCTGAAATGTATTTTTGTGGATTTGGTATGAATATTTGGGGTTTGTATCCTCTTAATCTTATAACAAGGTCTAAAAAGAACAGTTGACCATGACAGGAGTTCACAGAAATGGAAGCTGGAAATACAGCCAAATATTTTTAACATTATTCTTAATTAAGAAATATAACAACTTGTTAGACTGGATGGGGAATTTCTTCCTCTTTTGACACTAAAACAGACTTCCTCTCTGAAAGACAAAGACATGCTGTGCCTTTTTCAGCTGCACACATTCAATACGGGTGTAGATACAAGAGTAACTGTGCCATTTAGGCCCCTATAAGCGCAAGAGATCTGACACAATGATCTAGAAACCCGTCCTTACAGTCTGCTCGTTAATGGGATAAAGACACCTGATTAAATAGGTATGCAGGAGTAGGAAGTGCAGAACTTTGTAGTAGAAAGGTATGATAAAATTTTCAACTTCTGGAGGTTAAACAAGAAGAAAGAACGAAAACAAGAAACTTTGAGCTCAAATGTGGCTGATTAATGTTTTCTAACCCTTTTCTGAAGCGCTGGAGAGCTTTTATTTTTGTATGATCTCTCAAAGGACTGGCAAGCGTTGCAACCTCTGGTTGCAGTACACACGGAGTCTATTGTAGGGCTGCTATCAAGTTACCCTTACCAGGATTAAGTAATACATAAAGAAATTATTTTTCCAGGTAGCATTTTGATGCGTACAGGAAAAGATGCAGACTTTTTAAAGGAGTACTGAATTTCTTGACACCTTGCAGAAATGAGAGATACAAAAATCACAGGGTACTGGTTTTCTGCTCCTCATCCTTCTACAATTAGGAGAGGAGATAATTACTGCTGTAGTAGAAGCGATTTTAAAAAACAATTTCAGAATCAGATAAGTCACTTAAGATATCTGTTTTGTTCAATTAACTATAATGGAAGCCTAAGATAATTCACTATCTGCAGAGGTCAAGAGAGAGTTAAGAGGAACCCTACCCTACTGTGTCTTCCAGAGGTACCTGTCAGTGCGCCCTTACAACAGTACGGGGATATACTGTCTGCTAGAGATACGCTCTGCTCTTTAGTTCTACATACTGTCTCTCCATGTAAAATTCTGAAGTTATTTTTATTGGATGCTGTTGAATATTTATAGAAAACAGCTGGCCTAACTCTATTGAGATTTTTCATAAGATTGTGTTCCTCACTTCATCTGTCACATTCCCCGCAGAGCTGAAACATGGGCAGCAAGCACTGAGCTCCATCGTGGCGGTTCTGGAGTGCTAGGCACTATATTATTATTATGGTTTTAATAATATGCAGCACCTGGGAGTCCTAGTTATCACCACCTACTTCAAAACAGGAGGAGGAACTCCATACTTCCAACATACCACTGCAGAGTTACTTCTTCACTTTTTCCTAATTTGTCAGGGATTTGTGTGACCACTGCTTACAAATTCTATATTATAAAAACAAAAACAAAAAAAAAACTCAACCCAAACCAAAAGATGCTCTTTAGCATACTTGTAATGAAAATAAATAAATGATAATTTTAAAGAAATCACTAGGATAGTAGGGTTTTCAGAGAAGACAAATTCCACTGCATATCCCAAAGAACTAGAATCTTTTAAATTGGTTGATTGCAATATTAGGGGCAGAATGAGGAAAAGGTGTAGATTGCAGTAATCTCTTCGTGTGTAAACACGTGTTATTTCTGTGTAGGTCCTGGTATTTGTCAGGTTTTAGCAAAATGTATTTGTTATTAATAAAGATATAATGGCTAGTTAATAGAATCTTTGAGAGGAGCTTGACCCTGGAAATCACTATTTTTGTTGCAAAATTATGCTATCTACTTCCAGAAGGTCACACCTGACCATTCGCCTTACAGATGTACGAGCCGCCTGTTAGAAATATTATTCCTGTCAAGAAAGTATCATTGCATCCACGTTAAGAGCCTGCCCTCCCAGCCACTGTTACCAGATCAACCACCCTGGTGATTTTAAACAAAGTCAAGAATTTACTGTTAGTCTAAGTCTAAACAGCCGAATCATAGAGTTTTTAGTAGTCTTGTTACAATTATACTCACACATACAGTTCAGATTGCCAATTATTCAGCTCATTCCCAATAGCACAATGAAAACTGATATACACAAACTTTCTAAGATTTTTCACCCTTCCTCTGCTCCTGGGTCTCAGGAGTGCCAGCAGGAACTGCAACAAATCAAAGTCCCGTGTTCTTCTCTGGGAGGAGTCTGCTGTTAACTACTGCTCAGGTGGCCTCTTCCTTCTCTTTGCCAGGAAGAATATGCTGTTTACGTCAGTGGCTTCTTCCTTCTCACTCTTGAAGTCAGCGTCATTCAGAGTCATCATTTTACACAGATGGCATAATTGCTTATACTTCATTACTTGGTATTTCCATGTTGTATCTGAATTTTCTATATGTAGTATGGTTTACATTTCCTTCCTTTCTTCATTATAAAAAAAAAAACAGCACCACCCCCAAAAATACCAACCAGCTCCTAAGATTGCACTTCTTTAATGACACAGGACTGATCAGTTTTGTGCTACTTATCTCCCTGGGGCCTCTGATGCGACCCTGTGCTTGCACTTTCATTTTGTGCTATCATTTCATGTTTATGCTTTTGGAAATCCTACTTACAACCCTCTGTTTCTCTTCAACAGCTTTCAAGCTGTAGTTTCCCAAAAGCATAAATATTTTTTTTTTTAATTAGCACATCAACTTCATACACGCATCCTTTCTCTGAAGTCATTGATTGTTCCCTCTACGAGAAATGGTGCACTAGAAGATACGCCTACATAAAACAAGCACGTACAGACAAACTCGCAGTGCTATGATAAGCATTTGCTACCAAAATCTCTCAGTTTTGGTTGTCTCTGTTATGTTACCAGAACTGCTCAACACCAGTAATTATGGCTATATACCTGATACCTATGACTCTATATCTAATGTGTATATCATACAATCATAGAATAGTCTAGGTTGGAACAGATCTTTAAAATCATCGAGTCCCACCATTAACTTAACACTGCCAAACCCACCACTAAGCCATGTCCCTCAGCACCACATCTACACATCTTTTAAATAACTCCAGGGATGGCGACTCCACCATTTCCCTGGGCAGCCTGTTCCAACACTTCACAACCCCCTCACTTTCTCCTAATCTCCAATCTAAACCTCCCTTGGCACAACTTGAGTCCATTTCCTCTGGTCCTATCGCCTGTTACTTGGGAGAAGAGACCCCCACCTGGCTACACCCTCCTTCCAGGTAGTTGTAGAGAGCTATAAGGTCTCCCCTCAGCCTCCTCTTCTCCAGGCTGGACAATCCCAGTTCACTTAGTTGTTCCTCATGACACTTGTCCCCCAGACCCCTCACCAGCTCCATTGCCCTTCTCTGGATACGCTCCAGCACCTCAATGTCTTTCTTGTAGTGAGGGGCCCAAAACTGAACACAGTATTCAAGGTGGCGCCTCACCAGTGCCAACTACAGGAGGAGCATCCTGCTGGCCACACTATTCCTGATACAGGCCAGGATGTCATTGGCCTTCTTGGCCACCTGGGCACACTGCTGGCTCATACTCGGCCGGCTGTCCACCAACACCTGCAGGTTCCTCTCTGCCGGGCAGCTTTCCAGCCACTCCTCCTCAAGCCTGTAGCGCTGCATGGGGTTGGTGTGACCCAAGAGCAGGACCCAGCACTTGGCCTTGTTGAACCTCATACCATTGGCCTTGGCCCATCGATCCAGCCTGTCCAGATCCCTCTGTAGAGCCCTCCTACCCTCAAGCGGGTCAACACTCCTGCACAACTTGGTGTCATCTGCAAACTTACTGACTGTAACATTCAAGACATTGTAAACATTTCTTGGATTTCATGGTGTTGAAGAAGATGCATACAGGAGGGTGCTGACTACAGCAATATAAAAGATTGTACAAGATTCATAGCTACATATGTTTCACTGGCAACCACCTGGAATCGACACACTGAAATAAATCACATTTTCCATTGGTGGTGTAATTATAAGTAGATTGCAAAGGCTGTTTGAGAAAACCTTATCAAATGAACCAACTTTAATGAAATGAACAAAATGTTAGTTGCATATGGGAGATAAAATTCACTGCAACATTATTCTTGCTGATTGCTGGAAATAAATTCTATATACTGTAAGGACTGGCCTTTCTTAGAGGAGGGCCTACTCAAAATGAG
>VZSZ01011436.1:75042-105765 GCA_013398815.1 Ibidorhyncha struthersii | reverse complement strand
TCACACTTCTGAGGAAAAGTTTTTAAAAATAAAAATAATTCTCTCATGAATCTCACAACTCTCATGAATCTCTCAGACTCATATGAACCGGAAAGCATCACATAACCAGTAATTTAAAAGCATGCAATATATCGTGTTTTTTTCGAAAGAAGTAGGATTATGCTTGAGAAAGGAAGAAAGTTTGGTGGAGAAGTCCAGTACAGGACAAAGTTCAGGAAGGAAATGCATGAAAATGCATTTTGAAAGTGAGACAAAGAAACACCAGTGAAAGGTAAAACTTTGTGATTTGTCACATTTTGTTATGAAAAGTNAAAAAAGGAAAGAAACAACAGGTTTATATTGAGGCTTGGCTGGAAGACTGAATGATTTTACCAGAAGAAATTTATGTTAAGACTAAACTAAAATAGAGATGGAGTATGTACTGGAATAAAGAAATGCAAACGAAATACAAGTAGCAGGAAACCGTTATTGCTGGTGTTTATATGACTGTTTTTATACAAACAAAACAATAAGTGCTCTGTAATAAGTGCCAATAGAGCTTTAAAAAAAATACATTCTGAATGATGCTAAAAATCTGAATGATTTTTCCATTAAATTCAAAAGACCTCGGTGTTCTTAATGTCGTTCATGACATTTGATGAAAATGACTCATCTTGCACACAGCATTTTGCAATATGGTTAGGCAGTAACCTCATTAAGAATTTGTAGGAGAAAAAGCTTATTAGTTAATTAGGTAAGAGAGGCTGGAAATCTAGAATGAAAGCTATGGAAAATTTCATGAGCTTAAGCTATTTGGGATTTCCATTGCAACAGAAGCAGAAATTTCCTGGATATCTTCCACCTAAACAAACCTGACGAGGAAGCAGAAGTCAATACATAACATGGCAACTTCAGTTTGAGGAAGTAGTGTTTATTATGGTGGCTAGCACAGTTTTTCTTCACCTAATTCTCAACATTTCCTTGAAAGATCTGTTATTAATGCTTCATTTGCAATAGAATGCAATCGAACACATAAAAGTATATATGCCTGCTTCCCAAGATTCTGACAGACTGCTGATATTCCAAAATTTTCCCTTGGCTTTATTTCTTAAGAATTAATTATGACTTTTATCTATTTAATTAGTTTCAATTTTTATTACAAAATGAAATATCCACTTGAATTAATTTGTTCCACTCTCAATATATCATCCAATTCATGATATTGCAACTTAACTTTGCAATTTTTTACTAATCAAAAGTCTAACAAGCCAAAATTCCAACCTCAGAAAAATGTTTCATTTCCAGGAAGCAGAAAAGAAAATAACTTTTCTGAATAATAGACTTATGTTTCAGTCTATCAACAACGCAATTCGCTTAACTCAAGGAAACTTCTTCGAAATACAAGCAGCGTATTGCAAGTGTTGAAAGTTAGTAGAACTCAGTAGTCTAAACATATTAACAATATTTATGCCAGTAAATACGCATTCTTCCATTTTTTCAGTACAGCCTGTTCTGTTGGCAAAACTTTCACAGTATTTCAAACACTGCTGATATTTAGAAAATGCTTCTTCTGCTTGAAAGTACACGCAAAGGCAGCTTTCAGTAGCCTTCATAAGTTTGAGTTGGAAATAACACTTTTCTTAACTGCAGCTGGTTTTGAAAAACACTGATAATAAAAGCTTGCTTTATTTTTAATGGACTGTGCATCTGGTTTAACAGTTTGCCAGTCCCTTAATTCTTCAAGACAGAAGTAGTTTTAGTTTTTCCTCTAATTAAAATTCTTGCATTCTGCTTGTTTTTCCTATGATGGCAATGAAATAAATGCAAAGAACTCTTTGAAATAGGATGTACCCTGGCATATAATCTGTCATTCTAAGAGTGTATTTCATACAATATTGAATCATAATAAATTACCAGAAGTTTAACAATACTTAAGTAAGTTTAAGCCGTACTTTTAGTGTCAAAACATCCCTTGTTCATACTAAAAAATAATACACCTGTTAATGAATGCACTACAAGCAACTTACTGCTGTTGTATGGCACAGCTAAGCTCAGCCTGCAAATCCTTTCTTGTACAGTTTACAAAAAGAAGAGAAATCAGCAGATAAGATAAAAGTGGGAGGGGACATCATTAAAGAGTGTATCTAACAAGCATATGTCACTGTCTCACTTAATTTCTCCTTTATTTTTTAATGCGGGCCAGTATTTGTAGAATTACACAAGTAAAATAAGCCATGAAAAAAAGTGAGTTTACGATGAGTATAAGTGACAGACTTCAAGAGGTAAAAAGCAATTGAGTTCCAGGGTTGACTGTTAGAAGTCTCCGTAGAAGATGACAGGAAGGTGAGAACAGGTGAGAACAGGTAAAAAGATGCAAAGATTACATAGACAAATAAGATCTGTACTGTAGAGCAGAATATAACTTAGTGAGCAAATTTGAGAGTCTGAAGGTATTAGGATTTAACAGAAGTTCAAGATGGTAAAAAAGGAATAGGGTGGAATTCCCAGGAAAAAATGGAAAAAAAAAGCAGGAGCCTGTGGCGGCAATTTTTGCAGATGTGGAGAAGAGAGCGTATAGAACACAGAGGGTGACTGGACTACCTCGGAGGGGTGTGTAACACAACTGGGAGAGGAATGCCTAGAACAAACTGGAAAGCATGTGATTTCAGGCTACCAAAAATACCAACTTTATGTGTTTTCTTTGCATGTTTTACACCTTTCCTCATCATTCAATTTTTGTCAGATTGTACCTTTTGCAAGACAAACGCGTGCTACGCCACTGAGCATAGTGATGTGTGGGAATGGGAAAGGCTGCCATGTAATGACAGGACACTTTCTAAAAAATGTTTTATTCTTAAAAAAAGATTTAAATTCCCTCCGTGTGTACCACATATAGATAGATACATAGTATCATCATATACAGTAAGATATTTTATAAAAAGAGAGACAGACTTAAAATACCTTGTTTTACTCCTCCTATGTTTGAATACCTTCTATATAAAGGAAATAATTTGCACAGCCATTTTGATGGAAAAACATAAGAAAAATATACCAAAGTCTAAACACAAAGCCACAGGAAGCTTTTTTTTTGCAGTCAATCATTCATATAGATGGCAGTAATTCCAGGCAAGCTTTTGCAAGTATTAAATCAAAGAGGGAAAAAAGTTATGAGTTAAAGTGAAAGAGTGAAAGTTATGAAAGAAATTCTCTAAAAATCTGATGTTTTTCAAAACAGAATGCCAACTACTTAAGGAAAACTTGAAAAATTAGTCTGAATGGGACAGCAAATGAGACTATGCTTTTTTAACAGAATCTCAAACAGAAGTTGAATATATGCAGAAAAATCAGATCTCTAAGCTCAGTGAAGAGCAGCATTGAGAGCATGGTAAATAGAAAGCTTCAGACTTCAAGAAATCTTACTCTGCAAATATTGGCAAACACAAACATTTAATGGAATGAGCTAATGCACTTCATATTCATTTAAATCTAGAAGATATTTCAGAATACAAAAAAAATATATATTAAATGCCTGTGTGGATTTAATATCTTTGGAACAGGCATTGGAACAGGCTGCCCAGAGAAGTGGTGGAGTTGCCATCCCTGGAGGTATTCAAAAGACGGGCAGACGTGGTGCTGAGGGACATGGGTTAGTGGTGGGTTTGGCAGTGTTAGGTTGATGGTTGGACTTGATTATCTTCAAGGCCCCTTCCAACCCAGATGATTCTATGATTCTGATTCTGTGATTCTACGGTTTTATGCTCTATGGTTGCTCTTTTTCAGTCTGCAAGTCCATGTTGTATCTGAACTTACTATGTATGGTGCATGTTACCTATTTGGATACTTTTGTGGGCTGTGGGGTTTTTAAGTCTTTTTGTGATGTTTAAACTGGTTTTACACAGCTCTTAACAGTGCATCTCTTTGATGACCAGTAACGCCCATTGGTGAGGCCCTGGGGCCTCCAGCATTAACTGGTGCTTGTAGTGGTAAAGTTCCTGCAGTGACCCCATGCCTGCACTCCTCAATGCTGCATTGTATTCTAGGGTCACAGACAGTTCTTGCTTGCGCAGAACAAATTGCTATTACGGTCTGTTGATTAAAAATTACATGTAATAAGGCACTACACCACAAAGTTATACCAAAGTAAGCAAAAACTAAAACGAAGTTTGTACTAATCACCCGGTCATTAGATCATTGCTATTACAAGCTAAAACACAGCTCTAAGCTGCTCAAGACAAGTCCTGATGCGTTTGAAGCCTGTGTTGTCAGCTTAACACAAATCCTGTAAGCCCGTTACAGCTGTACCTCAATATTCCCTGGGTTACAAGGCTATGCCTGTGCACTTGTCGAAACAGCAAAGGTCACTAACAAGGAAGGAGATAACAGGAACAAGAAGAGAAACACAAGCAGCCTGCTCTCCTCAGGAATTGGCTCTCAGGACTGAGAGTCTCACCTAATGCTATGTCGCATTACACTCAGAAATGTGGATGCAACAGAATGTGAAGAAATTCATTTCATTAAAAAAAAAAAAAGGGAAAAATTCTGATAAAGTTGCCTCTCAGGCCAGCAAAATCTATAAGCCGACAGAAAATATTTTTGAAAATAAATGCACTGGCACACAGAAACAATTATATCAGATGAATGATTGATAATAATATATCATTATTCATATATATGCCTGAAATTAATATGATGGTCTTTAAGATACCAACACAGTAAACCCACCAAACTGACTTTTCAGTTGAAATAATTTAAGATTTGCTGAAATGAAAAGTGGATCAAAACCTTTCAGTGAAAGTGAATAAAGCATTACAAAGGTGCATCAGAAGGATTTAGCCAGAAACGGTTTAATTCTTAGAATCTGTCTGAGTTTTGTGAACTCTAAGATAATTTGTCTAATGGCAAAGACTGTGTTATAATCTTAATGTTACAAAAGTTAATTTGCCTTTGAGAGTTTTATTACATCATCTAAAGAATATTATTCTATTCATATAGTTACTCCTCTAGATGTTTATTTTGTCTGACAATTTTGAAACTGATGCTTCTGTTCATAGAAAAAAGGATTCCCCACATACACACTTAGTGTGTGTTCCATTCTGAACACGCTTGCCTTTAGTCACCTCACCAACTAACTTTTTTTAGGGTTAGATTTCTTTTCATAAGGATGAACACCATTCTTTGAAAGTTTAATACTAGCACTAGCTAAACACAGCTCCTTTCAGTGCTTTCTAGAAACACAGACATCTTTGCAAGGAACTGTTAACTTTGCCACGTGAGTTCCCTTTCACTCCAACCGATTTTAGGATGATTGGGAGTACTCATTTCAAAAATACTCCAAGGTAAAAGCACTCTCTCCAAACCTTATCAGTTATATTTTGTGGAGAAGTGTCCGGGTGCCAGTACCTTCCCCTGCGTATGGCATCTTCTGATTCCTCATGTCAGTGTTGTGGACAATCCTTCGGTGCTCTAGACAGCCACAAACACCGCTCGGTATTCATAAGCGTGAAACAAGGCCACACTGGGAAATGACACATTAGGGGTTTTCCATCTTGTACCTGTGCAGTTCATTGCTTTTCTATGTGTCTTTTGTTGCTGTCTTAATCCTGGTTTTATTTTCTGCTTCATCTTAAACCTTCTGAGTCCTTACTTTTGTTCAACTTACATTTTAAATTGCTTCATTTGTTAAGACAGTGGAAACATATAATTTATTTAATTGACTATATGATATTATCATATCCTCATACTCTAGAGCACACAATGCTGTCATCACCCTCAACTGTATATTGATCTTCCAAAGTTATTTCAAATATACGGCAACAATTTTCCTGCTACCCCAAGAACTTGATTATTCATACAATACTGTACCTTCAAAGACATACACAGTGATTGAATTTGTTGTGAATCATTTATAAATCCAAAGTAAAGCCAGAGTTGCAGTGCAATACATATGAATGTTATCTCTGTGTACACAGGATTCAAGCAATACATAAAAGCAAGAAACACCAAAACAACAAAGGCCTGTAGTACTAAATAACATGGAGTTTCTGCCATGGCAACGTTAACGATGTTGCCTTGTCAGAGCTGCCAACAGTTTAATCATAACATAGTGACATTTCTGGTGACAACCAATTTCCCCCAAAACTCAAAGTTTTGTTGATTGCAGGACTGGAGTGCCGGTTAAAGTGAGACAGTGAGTTAAAGACAACAGCAGCAATAATAATTAAAAAGACGAGCGTAATCCAGGGTAATTTTCAAAACAACAGTTAAAGGTTTAAAAAAAAAAAATATAAAGGTCGAACTAAATGCAGCTCTAGCTCTGATAAAAAATTCATTCACATGAGTATAAATGAAGCTTTATCTGACTCTAGCTAAACAGGATGCCTTAATTTATTGGTGTTCTTTACTAAATCAGTGCTCACTATTGTCTGATTTCATGAAAATATTTTCTAATGCAGAATTATATCAGCAGGAACCCAGAGGCATTCCTGTCTCTAAAATCAGCTGTCTTACAACCGCGGAATATGAAATATATTACGAAAATTTATAGAATCATTCTATAATCTAAAAATTAAATGGAAAACTAGTATAAAATCTAAATTTAATAATAGCTGATGGGATTATATTGCCTCTTTGGAATTTATAAAATACACTAACAGCTTGGAAGACTTGTGGTGTGTCTACGCTCAGTAAGGAGATGAGCAGGAATTGCATTGCCTGAAGGGCAATATCAGGAGTTATCCTGCTGTTGCAAAGGGTACTAGTTCCTAGGTCCTAGGAAAGTATGATGAATTAGTGAGTTTTCTGCTCTTTCTTCAAGGGTATAGTCAGGTCTTTTTATTTTAAAAATGGTCCTTCTCAATGCCCTTACTTCTACTTTCTAAAACATTGCTTAGGAAGCTATACACCTTGCAACACAGCTAGCTGGACATTTTTTCTTCAACAATCCCGTTCTCCTGGTTCTCCCTCTACCTTGAATTCGGTTACAGCTTTGTCCTTCGAGGGTAGGTGCAACTCAAAGTACTTTAAAAATATCTAGAGCTCTGCTTTGCACATATATACACACATAGACTCATACACACGTGTACATAAGGTGGGTTACACTAAGAAACAACAAAGCATCATCCTTATGTTGTATTAACAAAACAAGGAAAAAGAGTGGGTGCTTAAAAGCAAACAGAATTGAAAATAAAGGTTTCGTTTGAAGAAGTGCATCCATCGGAATGCAGTTGTGCACGTGCTCCATTACTTCAGTGATAAGTAAATGGCTATAACTGAACATATTGGATGAACTCCACTAAACCTGGATCGGAGCTTTGACAAGGAAGACGTACAGCGTGGCACTTCATGTACTGCAAAAAGTTAGTCCCACAAACACAGAGGATTGTCCTTTGGCAAAACGATAATATGCATGTTGTATGTTTTCTGAGGAAAAGCAACAGAATTTGTCCATAAAGGAATAAGCAACTGTCAAGTTAGCTACATAAAATATAACTTTCCTATAGTCTACCAACACATGAAAATAAATGCTGGTGGGGATTTTTGGTTTTTTGTTTGTTTGTTTTTAAATAGTGTAGTTAAAAAACCCTTACCAGTCAGAACTTCCATTTGATTTGTAAAAGATCTCTGTTAAATAATAATTTAGTATCAACAGTACATGAGAAAACAGAATGAATGGTGAATTATAAAGTGTTTTGGGTGCCGAAAATTGATCCTTTTTTATAGTATTGAGAGACATAGCTCATTTTTGTATGAAGTATTTGATTACAGCTCCTGCTTTTTGGCAAGGTTTTTTCATAATGGTACGTTTTATATGTGAAATTAATAACATGAGTTGTCATGGATAACCAAGTGCCATCGCACAAGCCAAAAGAACCAAGCTGCTAAAATGCCTGGTCAATGAAGGTAAACGATGAATGCAAGAGTTAAAAACAAATGATGTGAAAGCCTTTGGAAAGCAGTATAGCTCATATTTAGCAACCTGGAAAACCATTTGATCGAAAAGACCAGCACTAAGCCACAGGGTCTGTTATTAGGTGTTCCAAACTAGTTTCACAATCAGATAGAAAACTCAGCATTCTGCTTACATGTTCCTGGTAGAAGATACCTGGACTATCTTCTTTATGATGAAAAAATGCCGGTTCTAGTCATTAGGCGCACCGTTATCCCAAGTACCTCGTAAACGCAGAACAGCGTGCAACTCACTCATCCTGCACACGCACTTGCACCACGATTCCGCTTCAGTAAATAGGACTAGGTCCATGATTTAGACCACATGTCTCAATACAGGAACAAAGGGTTTGAAGCAAAAGACAACGATTCTTCAGTATCTACATAGTATACGTTATGGAAATTTTGGAAATATTTATCCAAATAGTTATTTATGAGGAAGGCAATACATTTTTGGTGCTACAGGATACTACATAACTCAGACAAAGTCAACATTCTGCCATTCTGTAGGACATAAGCAGAAACATACTAAAGAGAACTATATAGAACATGTCTGTGTACATAATCAAGACACAAAAATAATTAATATATTGATTTTAGAGCACAATAAGTTGTGCTCTATTGTATTTTAGGAGAAAATATAAACTAGCAGGAGCAAAAAATACCTCACAGAGGCATAGAGGAAAAAGTCAGAGTTAGTGAAGCTTAACTCACAATGCTGGCAATGAAATTTGATTATTAAAGAAAACGCATGCATGTGAGATGAAAAATTCATCTGATGCAAAAAACAACTCAAGTCTTTCAAGCCACCTACAGAAAAGTTAATCATAAATGGCTCAAAAATGATTTTCAAAAAGCCTATAATTTTTCATTAACTCTACTGCCATCATTTTCCCCCAAGGTCAGTCGTTCTCATGTTAATAATTTATTGACAACCTCTAACCATGGAAACCAGAATTAGTGCTACTTAGTTATTTTTTCATGAAGGCAAAAATAATAATAATAATAATAATGGCCATTTGCTTTCAGTATAAACCAAGACTCAAAGATGAGTTTCTGAAAAAGGAAATGAATGTGCAATAAGCAACATGATGCCTATAAACTATTTATGAAAAGAAATTTAACCCACAAATTAAGAGCTAATGGGTCAAATATTGCTAAGCTTAGTCAGGTGAGTAATGTCATCTCTTTCAGTACAACTCACACAAGTAGAGCTATACAATTTGACTAAATTGAAACCTTTAGCAACATCCCTAACAGCACTAATGTGTGATAGATGCTCACCACAACAGCAATTAAATACTTTGCAGATCATCTAGGACTCTGAATATCTGCTTTATGACTAGAAAACAAATGTGTTCATTTTTGTGGTCCATCTACTTCTTTTTTTCCCAATTGCTGATTCAATTCTAAAGGCTTCACCGGTGTGGCTAATTTCAGTATAAGTAGTTTTCCCGCTCTCTTCACCTCTACAATGATTTGCCAGGATAGAAAGCTTTTTCTGTGGATCTAACATCAGTCCCAAACGGTTGCATGTTTGCCATCTTGTCCATGTTTGATGTGAGGTGTTAATTAGAGACAGTTACCTGAAGCACACTCCTAGATACAAATCCAATCATATTTTTGCCTCAAAACAGCCAGGTGTTTTATCCTTTGTTACTTTTAAATTAATCTCCCAGAGATTTTGCTTTGATTTAATTATTTGCTGTCACTACAATTTCATTGTATTGTTTGATAAAAAACAGGATCAAGCCTCTGACCAATAAACCTGCAGTCAAGCTTCTTGCTCTATCTGCTTCTGCTTCAAAATGTAGGGTAAAAATGAGTTTGGGGAGTTTTAACTCGTTTTTTTTCCCAGTTTCACTCTTCTTACTGTTGAGTTTGACCCATTTTCCTGTAGAGTTACTCATCTAATGGTTCATTTATACTTAATTTCATTTTTCTTTATGTACAGTTCAGGAGTGTTTTGAGCAATGTCACATTCTTAATTTCAGTTAAATTAGTTGTTGAGGATTTTGAAAGCCTAACTCAAAAAAAAAAAAAAAAGTTTTTAAAATAACTGCTTATTTCAAACTTGCTGAGTTGGGAATGTTCAGGTCCATGTACAATAATCATTTAAAGATTGCCATCAAACTGTTCAGACAATATTATCCAATTTTTCAAACCAAACTTTTTGAAAGTTTCAAACTTTCAAACCACAAGAATTGTCCTCCCCAGTCAGTTTCAGCTGCATTTTAGTTCTCAAAACCTAACCGGCTACAATAATAATCTGATATGACAATTACTATCCTTGCTACATGCTGAGTTTAAAGCAGGTGCTCCTGAAAAAACAGCATGAAAGCAGACTGGAACTTCAGGCAGCATGCACTAAATTTCATCGACAATACGTAGGCTCGTAACAGGGCAGGTTGAATTGGTTCTCTAGAGGTCAGACTGGTGCATCTACATGGTCGTTCATTCCCTGGATAAACAGAATATATCTGTTACTACCAAATGTCATCTAGCTCAAATGATGATCTCTTTCTATAAAGAGGCAAGAATCACATTCCATACATAGAAAAAAACTACAGTAAAAAAAAAAACAACCCACCCCCCCAAAAACACCAAAAAAAAAAAAACAACCAACAAAAAAACCCAAAACCAAAAAAACACCACCCTATGTTTAGGGTTAAGTAGACACTATTTTCAGCAGACTCATGTCTGCCTATTAAAGTGGAATTTCTTGCATCATCTTCTAAGATTTCTGGTCTCGTGATCCCATGACCAAGCTGAAATCNACCCAACCAAAAAAAAACACCCCAGAAACAAAATCTAAAACCTGGTACTTTCTGATATATATGGAGAATCAGCAACCCAGGATGTATTTAACTGGTAACTGACCTTAGTGTTCACAGCGTTTCCTGAATAGCTTAAATATTACAGCACCTAGTGCACTTACTTTTATTTATTTTCCTCATGACTTTCATCAAAACTATACATTACTGTAATACAAACCAGAAAACCATATATAATAGTAAGTCAATTTCTCACATTAATTCAATGTAAAGATTTCAAGTGATCTTGCCTGTGAATTCCTTCAGACAAATACAATGCCTTTATTTTTCCTCACTTTTTTGGTACTCTCTCATAGGTGGAAGGTATAATCTACAGAACACCACTCTGTGCATAAAGCAAAACTTAAAAGACGAAACGCCCTGTAACAAGCATGGGGAGTTCTCCTTTTAAGAAAAGCTGTGACCTCTGAGAGATAAACATTAGTTCTAAGAAGCAATTATTTTCTGACACCTCAGCCTGGGTGTTTGCAATTCCCACTTAAGCCTGCGTGTTTGGCAGTGCCAAGGTGTCTCTTGCAAAACCAACTGAAAGTATGAGGTTTGTTCAATTTCATGAAAATATATTCTCCTCTTGAAGATACCAACATTTTTTTAAATTGCATGTATTAAGACTGTGATGATAGGGTTTTTTTGTTTTAACAGATACATTTTAGCCAGTATCTAACACACACACACTCTTACACATTCTGTAAACTTTGATGTCTGTGTTTCCCTAATTAATACTGAAGTCAAATAAGCATGAAATATTTTACCACTAATTTTCTTTTACTGCAAGGAAAGCCTACGACTCTTTGTTGTGAATGCAAAATAATGCCGTCATTCTGCATTTGGTTTATCCGTGCATGACTGTTTTTGATAAGATGGATGTGAGTATCGAGCTGACGGGTGCATTCATCCCAAAGTGCTGACTGAGACCTCTCAGACACAGAGAGTATTTGAGAGGCAGGTTGTCCCTGGCTCACACGCACTAAGTCTGGGAACACAGGGGATGGCATGGCAGGGAGAGGAGTCAGAATGCCTTTTGCATAGAATCATGGAACTCTAGAATGGTTTGGGTTGAAAGGAACCTTGAAGATCACCAGTTCCACCCCCTGCCCTGGGCAGGGACCCCTCCCTCCAGCCCAGGTTGCTCCAAGCCCCGTCCAACCTGGCCTGGAACACCTCCAGGGATGGGGCAGCCACAGCTGCTCTGGGCAACCTGCCCCAGGGGCTCACCACCCGCACAGTCAAGAATTTCTTCCTAATATCTATTCTAAATCTCCCCTCTTTCAGTGTAAAACCGTTCCCCCCTGTCTTATGGCTCCACTGCCTGATCAAGAGTCCCTCCCCAGCTTTCCTGTAGGTCCCCTTTAGGTACAGGAACGGGCTATAAGGTCTCCCCAGAGCCTTCTCTCCTCCAGGCTGAACAGCCCCAACTCTCAGCCTGCCCTCACAGCAGAGGTGCTCCAGCCCTCTGACCATATTCTTGGCCCTCCTTCATACTCGCTCCATCAGGTCCATGTCCTTCTTATGTTGGGGCTCAGAGCTGGACGCAGACTTGTCCATCAGTGGCACACCACCAGGCTTGCACTGAGCTAAGCCTTCAAGGCCTGAAGACACAATTACCCAAGTCAGACATAACACAAGTATGTGATGCCCAAATGTTTCTATTTAATGGGCTTTAACAACCTGTTCAGAAATAACATCATCAAGTAAGGAGTTACGGAAACCGCTTGGAGTTGAATTTCCCATCTGCCTACCTCAGGGCTCCAATATTTTTGTTTAATAATGCAGTAAAAACCTCCGTGATCAAAGAATGTCTAACTGCAAGGAACCAAAAGGATGTCAGTCTGATAATACCAAAAGAGCAATTTACAATTTGGTATTCTAGGGGAACAGGAACTTAATGTCTGAACCAAAATTTTTGAGAAAGCAGGGAATTCATGTGTCATCAGGATTCTTAACCCCCTGTGGATTTTGTAAAACTAACAAATGGCTTTTAAAAATCTTCAATGTTGACTTACAGTGAGGTTTATTTATTTCTTTCTTTTAAATCAGACTTTCAAGGTAGTGTTGTATTTGAACTTTCAGAGGAACAAGCATTTAATAGGACTGTGGTAACCCGTTTAGTGGGTATAACTGATTCCCCAAGGTCAGAACATGTAATAGACGTGGGCAGTATTCAGTGATGTGAAGAAACGGTTCTTTTAAAATAATGAATACCTATCACAAAGGATTGAAATTACCAAGATAAAAACTTCCTGCATTAACTAGAATGATCACCTTATATGTAAATTACTGCATTTTGTGTAATTCAACACATTTCCCTACTCCATGTCCAATAAACAAAAAAAAAAAAAGAGGAATAAACAACAGGTAGTCAGGGACAGGGGGAAGCTTTGGGCAAAGTACAAACAGATTCTATTGGGACTTCAACTACAGGAAAAAATTTGGACACAAAACGAAACCTGTAATATTCAGAATATGAAAAATCTACTGCTATCAAGTTTCTGCAAGAGAGCAATAATTCTGTGTAATCCTCTATAGATCCATATGAACATTATGTATTTATCTCATACCTACATATCTGCAAGGAGCAAATAAATTCTTTTTTGAGTTGCTGAGCTGCAGCTCTCCATGATCTATAATTGGATTAATAAATATATTCATTCATGAATGATTAGTCACAAGCTGAAGTCACAGACCTGAAACCCAGCTCCACAGCCACCCATAAAAACATTACTACTTACAGACAAAGGATTTAAAAGGTATCAGGTGGTTGTAAATTCCTGTTTTATACATATACATCTTAGCATATATTAATTTTATGTTTCCCCTTGTACAAGATCCCACCACCTGAAGAAAAAATAGATTAATATAATTATGATTCATGGGATACTACTCTGCTTTTCACCCTAAATTTTAGACACTGGAATTATTTCTTTATCATGGAAAAATGCCAGCCCTTACTTACTCTTCTCCTTTGTTTACCCTGCACTTTTGTGTAAAATTTCAAAAGTCTTATTTTAATTTTTTTTGTCATAACAGAATTTTATTACTTGAGCTCAGCCGAATCTGAGAAGTGTAAATATAGAAAGGTTATTGTCACTCTTTTTGGAGACATTCATCAATCTAATGCTGGCCTCTTAAACGAATAATGAAAACTGCTCCTGAATGCAAAGATTATAAATTGAGGTTCTTCTTTTCATTAAGAAAATGGTTTAAAAATACCCTGGTGAAATGTGCTGCTTTTCTTTGTATATGGTTTCATTATAGAAACAATATCAGCATAGGATTTTTATTTTATTAGTTTTACAAGGACTTTTACTCAAAATTATTTATTAATATCTGCAGTACCAAAAAAAAAAAAAAGAAGAAAGAGTGCAATCTGTGACTCAAAAAGATAGACGGGAAGGTGTCCTAATCTTTTCATTAGATGCTCAGAAAGAAGTTATTGAATGATTACAGCAGTCAGGAAGTGCAGTGTGAGTATTGTTAACGGAATTAATCTTAAAGTATTTATGAATAAGTGAACTTAGGTGTGCGACAAATGAACAGGCAGCCCTAAATTGGAGTCGGAATTGCATAGGGAGATCTGCTGAGAACATATCTGATTTAACAGCATCACAAAATCTGACGCGTGTTTATGGTCATGGGCTTGGTACGGTATTGTGTTCTCAGTTTGCTCTTTTGGGCTTAAGTCAGGACTCGTGACCCTGCCACGACCAGGCACTACGTTATTGATTAGTCTTGCTTCTCACACCACGGCCAGAGCAGTTCAGCTCATGATCTGTGACAAAGGGAAGCTCAGTCAGTCTTCTTGAAGACAAACACAAGAGTCAGATACGGGATTTCATTCCTGCCGTTTTCTTAATCTCGATAACAATTTCAGCTACCCAGTGCAACTGGCCCTTTAGAGGCTTGGGCTGAATTGAAGTAAAGTGTTTTGACTGAGACACAGTTCATCGGGATGTGATGGAAGTGTGAAAGTATATATATCAAGTTGTGCAGACCAATGACAGTGGCTCTGCTGAGACAAACACTGTACACATTTCAGGATTTTGTTTGGTTGTTACTGTGTTTCATTCGGTTTAAACTGGCTGTAGTCACTGCCTACCTGCCCATTTGCAACCAGCGTGCAGTGAGCCTCTGGAGCACGATCCAGTTAGGTTTCATCCAAGACAAATCCAGTTCATAGGCTTCAAGACCATGCCATAGTGTGAATAAAAGGACAGAAGGTGAGAAAAAACAGAAAATCTACTTGAAAATGCTCTCTGAACACTAAAGGAGATGCATCCTTCCCACTTACTGCAGACATCCTTCCTCCTCCTTCACGAAGACTTTTGTTTGTTGTATGCTAGTTTTACGCTCTATAACCAGAATGAGTTAATAAGTACCAACCCACAGTTCTCATTGCCAGCTTCCTAAAAAGAATACTAAGTTCAGCACAGAAACAAAAAGGAAAAGGCTATTCAAAAAGGAAAGAAACAAATCTGGCATTCTCATTTTTCAAAATAACTTGTGGAGTTATTTTCCAACTTTCTCAGCCCATGAAACATCCCTAAATGCCTGACACGCGTTCAGATCAGTGAGAACTGGGCACGCAGATTCTTTTGCCAAGGGCTGAAATGGAAATCTGTGCAGACTGTTATGACAGAATGGATACAAGTGCCAGAGTCACACCGATGTCAGAGAGACTTTGGT
Source organism: Ibidorhyncha struthersii (assembly GCA_013398815.1). Taxonomy (NCBI): domain Eukaryota; kingdom Metazoa; phylum Chordata; class Aves; order Charadriiformes; family Charadriidae; genus Ibidorhyncha; species Ibidorhyncha struthersii. Next base: position 90,325 of record VZSZ01011436.1, on the reverse strand, counting down.
TTATTTTCAGATTAAAACAAAAACTTTGGCTGGAAGTTTGGTGCTCACTGAAAACAAACAAGCATATGTAATCACTGCCTGACACATGCTAAATCCCACTGAAGAATTATGTCATAGAACTGTCTTTTAACCGCAGAGAAAAGAGTGTCTCAAGACAATGGTTTAGGTCCAATGTTTGAAGCGATATAAATACTTACAGCTTCTCTGGTTCTGGAACATGGCATGTTCTCATTGCATAAACGCTTACTGTTGCTGTTCTGGTGCTGCCTTTCCCACTCTGGCTGAAGCTGATCTCTCTCTCTTTTACTTTTCACCCTCCAGCACGTGCTACTGCCCTTGCCAAATCTCTCTCTCCTCCCACGTGTTCCAAAACCTAGTTGTCTTCTCTTCTGTTCTCTCTATATTTTCTCTTAGGCGCCTGGGTTTTAAACCTATCCGCTGACCTGAAGGGTATAGAACAGTTGGTTCCCTTCTCAGCCTTTATTAGGTTTTTTTCCTCTCCTCTTATGAGGAGAGATTTGCCATCAGGTCTGGTAACCGGCATCAGGAAAAACAAGTATTAGCAATACTTGCAACTGCAACACGCTCATTGTGCCTTCCCACCCTCCTCAACAAAGCTCAAAATGCTCAGGAAATAGAGAAATTGTGCTGTACTCTAACATCCACTCCCGAAAACACAAAGAGCACGTACATTTAAGCTGCCCTTACTAGCATGTCATTTTCTGTTGCTGTGGGTGTCAGGAGAAACCACTGGAAAGTATCTCGATCCCTCCTCCGAACTCTGAAGCTGCATGCTTTCAAAGAAAGATTTGTAGAAATAAATAAATGCATATACGTACGTGTATTCCAGACATCATAAGGGTTTCCCTCTGGCTCTTTTTTAGAGGGAGAATAACCATTCAGTACCACATCCTGCAAATAAAATTCTTTATCCTGTCTGTTAAAGACTAGAGAATGAAATATTTACAGAAGTTTTAATTTATGACTGCTAATTTATAAGCTTTAAAAGCGATGCTTTTAGAATGCAAGCAGTCAGATAACTTACACTTCAGGCAGAGTGTAACCCACAGCCCCCCAGTTGAGCTCTCTGACCCCAGCGCTACCCGGGTGCAGCAGCGCTGTGTGACCTTGGCTCTGTCTTGCTGGGAAGGTTGTTGTTTAGCTTTGAGAATACTCGAATGGCAGCCACGCGAAAGAAGTAATAACGCGGGCAGAAGAGAAATTGTTGTAATGGCAATAGTTGGCAGCTCAGGGAAACATGAGGGAAAAACACAGACATGGAAAATGTAACGCCTTAAGGAAAAAGCAGGCAACTCAAACACGACACGTTGGCTAGATCGAAGGTCAGACATTTCCAGGGTAATGGGAGGTGACACTCCACACCTGACTGACCACTTACTGGCCAGCAGAGATTATTCAGGAGCTGATAAGCACGTTAATGCTTCAGCTGGCAGAATCATAGAGGTTGGAAAAGACCTTTAAAATCATCAGGTCCAATCATTAACCCAGCGCTGCCAAGTTACCACTAACCCATGTCCCTCAGCACCACGTCTACCTGTCTTCTAAATACCTCCAGGGACGGTGACTCCACCACTGCCCTGGGCAGCCTGTGCCAGTGCTTGACAACCCTTTCAGTGAAGAAATCTTTCCTAATCTCCAATCTGAACCACTCCTGGTGCAACCTGAGGCCATTTCCTCTTGTCCCATCGCCTGTTCCTTGGGAGCAGAGACCGACCCCCACCTGGCTGCACCCTCCTTTCAGGGAGCTGTAGAGAGCGAGAAGGTCTCCCCTCAGCCTCCTCTTCTCCAGGCTGAACACCCCCAGTGCCCTCAGCCGCTCCTCATCACACTTGTGCTCCAGACCCCTCCCCGGCCCTTCTCTGGAAGCTGGTACCGTATCCATCCGCTGTGCGTATTAGCCACACACACGACTGCTGTGTGTTTTTAAGCTGTGCACGTGCTCCACGCACAGAGCCTCTTTGTGTGCAGTGGACAAAAGCAAATGCCTAGAGAAAAGCATCTCAGTAGGAAGGGCTACAGAAATGGTAGAGAAAGTTTACAGCCCAGGTTCTTTGGGCTGAAAGCTACACACTTCAGAAGTAGAATAATGCGTCTTTAAGGAAGTTCATGTTTTGGAAGCCTTCCTGCTGTTGTGCAGTATTATACAGTCATTTTCTTCCATGAAATTACCAATCCCTATTGTCTTAAATCAAGACTTATTGGAGAAAGGATATAAAGGAAAAAAAAAATCAATGTAAATACAAGCTAAGCAGATTAAAACATGTCTGCTAGATGCTACGAGGAGTTTTGCTAGAAAGGAAAAAATAGCATAATCATCCTGTGTTGACTTAAGCATGATTTAAATTCTCGAATTTCAAATGTCCTGTATTGCACGCATGAAAGTGAGTCCCTCTAGATGCTGACAAGTCATTAGGCTGCCACATTCTCCTCTTTCGGATTAAATATGGAAAATCGCTGAGCACTAATCCTCCTCTAACTTAGGTATCACTCATTCCAATTATGCTTAAAAATCATTGAGTTTGATTTATTGCTGTTCTCTTCAATCTTAATAGAGATTATCTTGCAATATTGTATTCTGTTCTTTGTACCAAGCTCTTTGCTGAGATGCAGCCTGTTTTGATAGGTGATGATGGTTTCACCTCACTCAGCGAGAGGTTCTACTATTTTTTCAATGTCTAATCACTTCTGAAGCGTTAGTACACAGAGTGAATTTAAAGAAACAAAATAAAAACAAGCCTTTTTCTTCTTGTCTCCCAAAAGAATCGTGTTCCCAGATTGCTGAAATAAAATATGCCTAAGGTAAATGATTCACCAAACCCTACCACGTCTTAACGCTCAGATACCATTGATTACATGTTTTCACTGGTTATCTCTGCACGAGAAAGATCTCCGTACATCTAACAATTCCAGTTCTAACTTCTTAATCCTAAAAGTGCTCTTTATGCAGAAATCTTGGATAGATACCTGGGAAACAGATCATTTAAGGCAGATATTTTCTGTGCATGTACAAACTGTGTGAATGCAGATTTTGCGATAGCTGACACCAAGGTAGAAGTAATGTTCTTAGTAACAAAAAGCAGTTGGACTTATTTTGCATTCTCTAAATTTTTTGAGTAGGAAGTGAATTTGGGAAACAAAAAAAATGATTATTTTTTTTTTAGTCTCAAACTGGAAAAGAAGAGTGTTCCTTTATTATGGAAACATAATTCTGTAAAGCAGAGTACACAGAGCCTCAGTATTTTACAGTTTCCACATAATGTTTTACTAACTAGTGAAATAAAAATATACACAAAAGTTTATTGTTTCTGTGCTAAACAAAACAAGGCTTTAACAAAATTACTTTCTGGCTTTACTGAATGAGAATTCATTTACTTTGGAGTTGTATAGGAAAAGGAAGATGTATTGACTCCGGATAATTTCTGGACACTCCTACATACTTTTCATGCTTTCATTAGAAGGTTTGTTAATGTAAAAGACGTATTCAGTCCAGAAGCATGTTGGTAGTGCTTCTTACTGAAGAAAGCTGCAACACTATTAACAGTTGCATAATAAAAGCTCCCAATAATTAGTGCAAAACAATTAGGAGGCACTTAAGTTGAACACTTACCTGGTCTGTATCTCCTCTTTTTGAATTTGGCTTTCTACCAGAACTAATGTGTTTGATAAACATGGAGTAATTATTTAAATGGGGAAGTCCCCTACATAATGTGCCCTTTGGAAGCCAATTTAATTAATGCCAATTAAAACTCCTGACTGAAAGCTATAACAGTCTGGTTATTTTACCCCACCTTTCGCACTAAAGCTTATGGCAGAAAATAAGCTAACATTAAGCAGCTGCCTAATGCCTCTTCACAAGTGTAGAACTCCAGAAAGGTCACAAGACCATTTCAGCACCTGTATATCTGTGTGTTTACGTGTGTGCGCACACGTGTGCGCACACATGTGCATAACCATGTGTGCATGTATGTATGTGTACATGCACAAATATAAAGTATTTTGTCAGACTGAGAGTTCCTGCAAATTGAAGAAGAGGTCTTCGTCACACGTAGCTTCCTTCTTTTCTTCCCTTATTTTATTAATAACTTATTTTATTTGTAAAGTAGGGACATTTGTCAGGAAGAATCACTGATATCTTCTGTTAATTGTTGTTCTCTTAAAGTGTTAAAACTTTTAAATAGCAGAATCAAACTGTGGTAGCGTTGTTAATTATAAACTTCTTCCCTCTGACCCGACTGATATTTATAGAAGGCGAAGTGAGTCGAACAAGAGAGTTTGCACACGAAAATGTGGATTTGAATCTGTGCTTTTTCACACCCCAGATGAGACCTACCTCTGAAACTATTGGCTGTTCTGAACATGGGAGTTTTGGTAAAAGAAAGCAGAGGCACAGATTAGGGAGTTCCTTATAGATAGGAAAGTTTTCATTCTAATGTAGAGCTAAAACTAACATTTTAATGTTTCCCCAGGAAAAAAAAAATCTGGATAACCTTATGCTTGAATGATATGCAATAATCTTCTATAAACTATATATTGAAACCTCACTGCTCTCAGCTGCATATTACTCCTTAAATATTTTCTTCTAACTCCTCATCCTCAAATCATAAATAAGAATATTTATACAAACATCACTTCAATCTTTTTGACTATTTAAAGCATATGTGACATTTCTTATAAATTAAGGTTGATCCATATTTAAAACAACTTTTCCTTCTCAGAGCTGTATAACTGTCCTTACTGGTGGTGAGAATTCAAGCCCTGTAAGAATGCACAGAATGAGACCTTGTTTAGCGCAGAGCCATAGACTGAAGACTTACCACTAATGGCGCACATACTAAATGTCTAATTTCCACAGCTCTTAATATTAAGACACTTTGACTTTTTGAACTAGGTTACCTGGAGGTGGGGAGAGCGGGAGCCTGTATTCATAAGAAAAAAATATGTGTATATTGCTTCTCCAAACAGAGTTTTAGAGACACTTCAAATTAGTATCAAACCTCAGCCAGCAAAAGTATTAGAAAATTTGTCCATAGGCTTAAACAATATTTGTCCATGGATTTAAATAATTGCATTTCTGTTTGATGTGGTAGCTATGCAGAGAGCGTAGCAACTAAGAGGTGGATGCCTTTAGGATCATGGAATCACAGAATCACAGAATTGTTTTGGGTTGGAAGGGACCTTGAAGATCATCGAGTCCAACGATCGACCTAACGCTGCCAAACCCACGACCAAACCATGTCCCTCAGCACCACGTTTAGTTCAGGCTGGTCTTTTTCCTTGTCTTGGAAGTAAAAGAGTGAGCCAGTCATCCTACCTAGACAATTATCCCAGGCATCTAAATTAGGAAGAAAAGACACCCTCTCCCTCCTTATTGGAAAGAGATAAATACCTCTAACAGTTAACAGAGATCTTGAATGGGCCTCATTGTTTTTATATATTCCAGCCTCTTTTCATTAATTATACAAGAAGTAGGCTCTTAATTTAGGTTAGCTACATCAAAGCCCTAAAATTAAATGTAATGAATCAAGACCTAAGGGTCCCTTCACTACAGTGGAAAGAATAATAAGCAGTTTCTTAAAAAAAAAAAAAAAAAGAAATCTGTGCTGTAGAACACTAATAAACAAATGTGGTCTTTCTCAACCTTGGTTTGCTCAGTGCCCTACATATGTAGACATAACAATGTCTATGTGTATAAACAATAATGTTTATATTTTGTACAAAGTTATTAAACTCAAGTGGAAGTATACAGGTAAAAAGATACTTATTTACTGTCCTGATAGGGCAATCCATTGGTTATGTTTCTATTCGAATAACGCTTCCTCTCAAATACCTGAAGTTTGAGAAGAAAGAATATGGAAGTAAAGTTTTCTTCCTTGCTCAGCACGAACATTAATGGGCTTGTCAACTACTAGATAGTAGGCAAATTTTTCTGTAACAATAGTACCCACTACATTTTGTGGTGCAAACAAAAGAGGAAGCAATAGTGTTTCATTATAAGAAAAAGCGTAACAAATGCAGATGCACGGATGCAACCTTAGGTCAAGTAACATTATAAACTTACATTGCTAGTCCTGCTACTATCTCTATTCAGTATGACCTGATAAATTCTATAAATCTGTCCTTTTTTGTTCATCCTATTTACTCTGCTAGGGTGATCACTTTCTTTTCTCTTGTAATTCTTCTGGTGTTTCATTCTTTTACGTACTGTCTTTCAAGCCTCCCCTTCACTCATGATCCTGCTACTTCTCTTCTCCCTGGAACCCTGTTCTTTATCCAGTGTAGAGGTGTAGAACCTAAAAAGACCTCAGAGCAGTGCTGAAAGGCAGGACTCAAAATACTAATGACGGTCAAGAGGTCACCGACTTATCCTTTGTCTTCAAATTTTAAGACTTGCTTAAACTTTATTTAACATGTATTGAAACAAGTAACTGAAATTAAGTCACCATTTACTACCTTTAAAATGTTCCTGGAATGCAACATTTCAAACCGGAATAATTTCAAAGTAGAATCATAAATACATGATGAAGTAAAAAAATACTTTACCAATAATTTTAAATGCAAATATCAACTGATATTTTCCATCCTATGCTTTCTAGCCAACACAGGAACAACAGAATGTTTGTCCTAATGCAATAGATGCTTTTTATTGTTTTGATTTTGTAACTCAAAAAATATTTTTTAGGAGATGTGATGGTGTATTTAAAGAATAACAAGACTTCAAAATACAGTTAAATAATTAAAATACTAATTGAGTTATTTAATTAAAATAGTTAAATGGTTAAGAAAGCATGACATAAAACTATGTAGTTTAATTAAAGCTCAGCTATTTCTAGCTCGTCTGACACAAAAGGAAAATACAAACCACAAGAAATAATAGAACCTAAATGATGGATTTCTTTTTAGATGCACACTTCTGCAACACAACTATTACTGTTCTTGACTCTTCATGCCCTGTATTCTCTTATAACAGCATTAGTCATAGGCTTAGCTGCTCTCCTGTTTTTTTCCTTGACCTTCAAGCTGTACAAGCGCTGTTGTCATTTCTTTATTATTATCTGCTCCTATCTTTATCCCCTTGGCCAAGCCCTGGCCAGCTTGCTCATTTTCATCATTGCTTTGTTTTCTTTCCTGGCTCTGGACACATCACCATAAATGAGAAAATTCTATTTACACTCAGTATGTAAGGAATTTTAAAAAGGTGACAAAACCCTGTAAGTTCAACTATAGGTAGTTCGTTTCCTCATTTCCCTTCCTGTCCCTCAAAACATATGGATAAGAACCTGTACATCAACCTGTAACAAGGATCGAATTTCAATCTTCTACAAAAAGCCAAGACTGTGGTAAAAGAATAAAACTGGGACTCAAACAGAATTCCATTTGGAATACTGCCACGCCTTTCTTGAGCAGTAGTGAACAAACAGCTACCTGCATTCATATTCTGGTGTCAAATGGATGCAACTTTTGTGTCTGGAGCTTGTGACTCATTTCTGTAAATTAGTTTATCAGGTAGAATGGGATAGTATGACCAAGGCTCTGCGAATGCCTGAACCAAAGGTTGTGGAAGAAGTCAAGGGTGGGCAATGGAGCAAGGCAAACTTGGCTGGCAAAGAGACAAGGAAGCGAACGCAGTGTTTCATTTAAAGGCAATAGAAACAGCATAAGGTAGAACGGATTTTCTGGCCTGTTTCCCAAGCATGAGGCAGGAAAAGACCGGTTTAGACCTAGCTGAAGAAAGGGAAGAACATCCTGAAAACTGAGATTACTTGATATATTTCACAGTGCAGTACCTTGACTATTTTGAGAATAAAGGGTTTTTTTTTCTGAACTCCAGCCTTTCTTTTTGACTTAGACGTGGCCCATGACGGTGATCTATCAATGACAGCAGTATAGTGTCTCAGACACTAAATAATTTAAAATTTTTTTTTTTAGAAAAGTAGTAGAAGAAAAGCTTGACCCTAGATTGTAACCATCAGATAGGCAAAGCTTGGAATAATGAAGCAGCAGTCCTCTATGAACATCTCAACTTTTACCATCATGCAGATATGAACAATAGCGACAAGCTATTTGACTTATTTTGTATGTAGAAAACCGTTTTCATATTGTAGGTGATGACCTCTGCAACGGACATTGCATTCTATGAAATTTCAGACATTACAGTCTACGAAAGTTCTTTGTTGATATGTTTAAAAGACTACAGTAAACAAAGCACAGAGAGATTTAGGAATCTAACTCTCACTGAAAATTACTGATAGTTTTAATATTTTTTTCTAATTCCTCCCCATCATATATGGTCTTATCTTTACTTTGCATAGCAGTATTTTTGTTGCCTCTATGTAAGATTGTTTTCTTTGTTTGTTTTAGAGAAGGCAGACTTGTATCCAGCCATACACTGTTTCCCAGGAAGTAAACTCCCAGAAACAATGACCTGGGTGGATCTCATCAGCAATGCATGATCTCTTGTTCAGGCAGCCCCTAAAAGTACCACCACGTTCACTAACTTTGCCGCCTCTGTGCTTGATAGAATTCACTGCAGTGCTACCGGAATAGTTTTATTTATGTTTCGTGCCGGGCACCAAGGAATGCTTTCTTGCTACAGCAGTGACTAGCAGTTTATCAAATGTCAAGCTTGGTCTGTGTCAATATTCCCCAAGTCTGCTGTTCCTACAATTGTCAACAGGGTAAGTTTTGACAACCTCATTTTGCAAAAGTGCCATAACAGTAGCATTTTTGAGTGTGCTACAGCTGAGTTTTTTATGAAACAATATATAGATTTTGACTCCAACTGTTTTGCCTACAAAAAAATAGAGCTTCTCAAATACTGTTGTGTTTTTGAATGTAAAATAGCTACCTAGATGATCTATGGTAACTTTCAGGTAAGAAATTATGTTTCTATTCTCAGTGTTTTGGAAATCTCTTGGACATCTGGTTCAGCAAGCTGCAACAGCATAGAGTCCTGCTGGCTATCATTTGTCACTTCTATTGCTTCTGTTAAGTTTAAAATTGTCTTTTACTACTTTTCTACATGTTCCTTCTGATGATGGGGCTGTTCTGAGTAAATGAAGACACCAGAAAACTTTATCACATCTCTATTTTCAATGGTAGTTACAGTTTTCACTTTCTGTATCAAATGGCTACTTTTATACACACACTAAGGTACAATTGTTTTTTTTTTTTTAATTTAAACTAATTAAGAGCAAAGTTTGCTGAAATTTAATGAGCTCTCCCTTTTGTGACCTATCGTTATCTACTAGAATTTGAGTTAGTATTAGTAGGAATTTATTTTGCCTTTATTTTACATGTCATTATTTAGGTTCCCACCTTCTACAGCAACACTAACCTCTGGAGCACTGTGCTTGCCTTTGTTCCCTTCCAATTAGTCAGGCAATAGCTGATTAACCAAGCCTCTGAAAGTACATCTTTCTTAACACCCTGCCTACTTTGTACATATCTAAAAACTCAGCTAGTTAAATGGATAAAACAAATATATTTCTTATAGGAATTTAGTTATTGTTGTAGCTCCTAAGCTCTTCCTTCAAGGTGACTTAAATCTGTTCCTATCAGTTTAATCAAATGAGAATAGTGCTACTTCAGGCCTGAACTGGAGTATTCAGCCTAACTTATGCAATGGTTTAAACAAAGTGCGTATTCAAGTCTTCATGGAAACGGGGGCAAGTATTCTCACAGACAGTCTTTAAGACAACTCAACAGATAAAGCTTCCAGGAGGTCGGGCTGTTCGGGAAGATTAAAAATCTCTTCTTTGTACGTTTTATAAATATACTTGTTCCTTTAATATACATTGTACCTCTTTCCCAATACTGCTTCCAATGATTTCCAGCTCACCTTTCGAGTTTGATGCTGTTTGCCTGTTAACTCCTGATGGATCTTGCTTGAACCCAGGTAAACATTTTGCAACCTCAGCACACTTTGGCAAGATGCCAGTACGGCTATCACCTACTTAGTGATAAACCACCTCCTTTTGCTAGTCATACTGCAAGTCAATAAGTTTTGGAGATTAATATGCTGGTACCTACTTCTTGAACTGAAAGCTGTAGTGACTGTTTGCTCTGTAGCTTTTCTCTCCATGACAGTCCTATTTTGTAGACAGCCATGATACCTAGTAAGTCACATCAGTTCCACATTGTGGAGTCTTAGCTTACTCTCAGTATGAAAATCATTCCATTACTTTGGAACCTCTTTGGATCATCTTTTCCAGCCATAAATTCCCAAAGATAAAGGGAAAGAACAGTACACAGTCCTTAAAGTGTGAGCAAGCCAAGAATCTATAAGGAGGTGACACAAACATACAGTTTGAATATGATTCAACAGCATTAGCGATGTTGAGTCGGTATATTCTAAAAGCTTATTCTAAAGCCTATTACAAAAGTTACCATACAAATGGTGACATCGGTCATCTTCGTGTTAATTTATCCCTGTTAATTTATAATAAAGGTACAAGGCAAAATTTACTTTTCAGTATGTTATTTGTAACTCCTTCTTCAATTTTCTTCTTATGTCAAGAAACTCAAGGTGGCATTTGTTTTTGTTGAACTTCACAATCCCAGTCGTCCAGCTCATCAAGGTTCTTGTTGTGGACTGACTCCAGCCAGCAGCTAAGCACCCGCACAGCCATTCATTCACACCCCAAGCCCCAGCGGGATGGGGTAGGGAACAGGAAGAGCAAAAGTGAGAAAACTCATGGGTGAAGAGAACAACAGTTGAATAAGTAAAGCAAAGAAAAACAAACAAACAAACAAACAAAAAAAAAAAAAAAACAAACAAAAAAATGCCATCAAGAGAAACAAACTATAAATACAAGTGACATGAAAGCAATCATTCATCACTTCCCACAAGCAGACCAATGGCCATTCAGTCTCTTAGCAATGGTTGCCTTGGAAGAAAAAAGCTCTTTCCCCTGCCTTCTTCCCCTACCCTGAAGCTTTTATTAATCTATTTAATATCCCTAATGAACATCTAACCACCAGTCAGAGATGAAATTGTTGACCAGTACCTAAGCCCAAAGATGTAGTCAGTTTTCCACACCCACATATTCCACCTATCCAAGCCATCTCCCCAGTTTGACTACTGGAATGGTAGTAGCTATCTGGCTAAACTCAAACTAAGCAATGTCCTTTGCTCTCCCTTTATTTACAGGGCCAGTCATCCCGGGGATGGAAATGAAGCTGATAAAGTCTGTAGTCCCTAGATACTCCTTCTTTCCCTTCTTCAAGATGGGTGTGACATTTATGCCTTTTTTTACTGCCATCAGTGACATTGCAGATCCCCAGGATCTTTCCAAGTTAATAGAGAATAGCCTTGCAATGCCATCAGCCATCTCCTTCAACAGCGCACCAGCCAGTCCCATTCCATCTATCGCCTTGTGTATATCCAGTTTGCTTAAGTGGTTCCTAAATCAATCTTTGTCTCCTTCCAACAGGTACTGAAAATGAAATATTAGCATATTTCAAGATGTTATTGCTCTGAGTTCTTGAATGTTTCCTCCATCTTCAAATAGTTTTGGGATTATTAATTGCGAAAAACACAAAACTTTCTACACCAGAAATACATAAAAAAAAATCCTGTAAAAAAAATATTATATCAAGAAAAGAATCAGCCAAGGCTGTATAGAAACATCTACATCATTTGCTTTGAAATTATATAAAGAACAATCTGCAGATGAAAACAATTTTGTAAAACAAGAGCCCACTTGAATATCAAATGCACACAAATGTTGATAACACACTGCTAAATTTTCAGCTTCAAAATATATTTTACTAGAGTATCTATGTTTTCAAATATGGTTCTGTTTACATTTAAGGAAACTTCACATTTTAATCTGCTTGAAAGCAAATAAAGATTCTAGCTGTGGCCACCATTCTGTGCTTGACATGATTAGTCACTATATGGATTGTTAGAAATGGACACAGCATGTCAGCCTTTGGTTTGTTTGTTTTTTTTCCTAGGAGCTGTTTATTCAGACTTAGGTTGCAGTAATGCACTATTGATAATTGTTGTCCAATCCAATTTTTCTTATTTATTTTCCTTTAGCCAGTAATTTTCATGATGTTTAAGAGTACAGTATATTTATCTTCACATCCAATCTTATTAACCAAAGTGCTAAAACTAATCATCATTTACTTCTTTAGATCTCATTATAAATCTGTTTTGAACTTTTCAGCACCATTTCAGCCTGCAGCTACATCAGTGATATTTCAGATCACAGCTTCCCCGCTTCAAAGTAAACATTTGTAAAAGTAGGTAAAAATCCTCTGTGAGGGCGCAAAGATTGTTCTTTGGAAGAACATCATTACTTGGCAAATTGTCAGCGGACAAATGAAAAAATCAGAGGATGGAAAGCTCGGACACTGCTGACAAGAGGAAGATGAAAAGTAAGGAGGATAACACAAAATTGTCACTTGGTAAAAGACGCCAGCAAGAAGCTTCAACATTGTTTAAATCGACTAGTTGGACTTCAGGGGGACACCTGTTGTGTCCATAAGACTAAGATGCCACAGGAAAAGCATGCACTATCCATGTCCAGAGTGCTAGGTATGGATCACTTTTGCTTTCTGTGAAAAGACTGAATCAGAAAAAATGCACACCAAAAAACTTCCGACAGCAAAGCACTGCTACCCAGTATGCAGCATAGTACTTGTCCCTGACATAAAGAAAAAGGGGAAAGCTCAGCTTTCTTTCAGTCTGCATTCTGCCATCCTATTCTGCCTATACTCACTAAAACTCTTATATGAAGACTAGGGACTAGAAACGAATCCACTGATAGATAGATAAATACATGGGTAGGCAGATAGAAAGAGAATCACGAGTGGTGTTCCCCAGAGCTCAGCACTGGGGCCAGTCCTGTTTAACATCTTTATCAATGATGTGGGCGAGGAGATCGAGTGCACCCTTAGTAAGTTTGCAGATGACACCAAGCTGGGTGGAAGTGTTGATCTGCCTGAGGTAGGGAGGCCCTGCAAAGGGATTTATACAAACCAGCTCGATGGGCCAAGGCCAATGGTGTGAGGTTNTGACTACTGGAATGGTAGTAGCTATCTGGCTAAACTCAAACTAAGCAATGTCCTTTGCTCTCCCTTTATTTACAGGGCCAGTCATCCCGGGGATGGAAATGAAGCTGATAAAGTCTGTAGTCCCTAGATACTCCTTCTTTCCCTTCTTCAAGATGGGTGTGACATTTATGCCTTTTTTTACTGCCATCAGTGACATTGCAGATCCCCAGGATCTTTCCAAGTTAATAGAGAATAGCCTTGCAATGCCATCAGCCATCTCCTTCAACAGCGCACCAGCCAGTCCCATTCCATCTATCGCCTTGTGTATATCCAGTTTGCTTAAGTGGTTCCTAAATCAATCTTTGTCTCCTTCCAACAGGTACTGAAAATGAAATATTAGCATATTTCAAGATGTTATTGCTCTGAGTTCTTGAATGTTTCCTCCATCTTCAAATAGTTTTGGGATTATTAATTGCGAAAAACACAAAACTTTCTACACCAGAAATACATAAAAAAAAATCCTGTAAAAAAAATATTATATCAAGAAAAGAATCAGCCAAGGCTGTATAGAAACATCTACATCATTTGCTTTGAAATTATATAAAGAACAATCTGCAGATGAAAACAATTTTGTAAAACAAGAGCCCACTTGAATATCAAATGCACACAAATGTTGATAACACACTGCTAAATTTTCAGCTTCAAAATATATTTTACTAGAGTATCTATGTTTTCAAATATGGTTCTGTTTACATTTAAGGAAACTTCACATTTTAATCTGCTTGAAAGCAAATAAAGATTCTAGCTGTGGCCACCATTCTGTGCTTGACATGATTAGTCACTATATGGATTGTTAGAAATGGACACAGCATGTCAGCCTTTGGTTTGTTTGTTTTTTTTCCTAGGAGCTGTTTATTCAGACTTAGGTTGCAGTAATGCACTATTGATAATTGTTGTCCAATCCAATTTTTCTTATTTATTTTCCTTTAGCCAGTAATTTTCATGATGTTTAAGAGTACAGTATATTTATCTTCACATCCAATCTTATTAACCAAAGTGCTAAAACTAATCATCATTTACTTCTTTAGATCTCATTATAAATCTGTTTTGAACTTTTCAGCACCATTTCAGCCTGCAGCTACATCAGTGATATTTCAGATCACAGCTTCCCCGCTTCAAAGTAAACATTTGTAAAAGTAGGTAAAAATCCTCTGTGAGGGCGCAAAGATTGTTCTTTGGAAGAACATCATTACTTGGCAAATTGTCAGCGGACAAATGAAAAAATCAGAGGATGGAAAGCTCGGACACTGCTGACAAGAGGAAGATGAAAAGTAAGGAGGATAACACAAAATTGTCACTTGGTAAAAGACGCCAGCAAGAAGCTTCAACATTGTTTAAATCGACTAGTTGGACTTCAGGGGGACACCTGTTGTGTCCATAAGACTAAGATGCCACAGGAAAAGCATGCACTATCCATGTCCAGAGTGCTAGGTATGGATCACTTTTGCTTTCTGTGAAAAGACTGAATCAGAAAAAATGCACACCAAAAAACTTCCGACAGCAAAGCACTGCTACCCAGTATGCAGCATAGTACTTGTCCCTGACATAAAGAAAAAGGGGAAAGCTCAGCTTTCTTTCAGTCTGCATTCTGCCATCCTATTCTGCCTATACTCACTAAAACTCTTATATGAAGACTAGGGACTAGAAACGAATCCACTGATAGATAGATAAATACATGGGTAGGCAGATAGAAAGAGAATCACGAGTGGTGTTCCCCAGAGCTCAGCACTGGGGCCAGTCCTGTTTAACATCTTTATCAATGATGTGGGCGAGGAGATCGAGTGCACCCTTAGTAAGTTTGCAGATGACACCAAGCTGGGTGGAAGTGTTGATCTGCCTGAGGTAGGGAGGCCCTGCAAAGGGATTTATACAAACCAGCTCGATGGGCCAAGGCCAATGGTGTGAGGTTCAACAAGGCCAAATGCCGGGTCTTACACTTTGGCCACAACAACACCTGCCAACGCTACAGGCTTGGGGAGGAGTGGCCGGAAGGCAGAGAGGAACCTGGGGATGTTGACTGATAGCTGGCTGAACATGAGCCAGGAGTGTGCCCAGATAGCCAAGAAGGCCAATGGCACCCTGGCCTGTATCAGGAATAGTGTATCCAATAGGACCAGGGAGGTATTGTACCCCCGTACTCAGCACTGGTGAGGCCCCACCTCGAGTACTGTGTTCAGTTTTGGACCCCTCACCACGAGAA
>VZSZ01011436.1:58798-75031 GCA_013398815.1 Ibidorhyncha struthersii | reverse complement strand
ACAGCTCCCTGAAAGGAGGGTGCAGCCAGGTGGGGGTCGGTCTCTGCTCCCAACGAACAGGCGACAGGACAAGAGGAAATGGCCTCAAGGTGCACCAGGGGAAGTTTAGATTGGATATTAGGAAGAATTTCTTTACTGAAAAGGTCATGAGGCATTGGAACACATTACCCAGGGCAGTGGTGGAATCCCCATCGCTGGAGGTATGGACTAGATGATCTTACAGGTCTTTTCCAATTGAGGAGACTCTGTGATTCTGTGAAATATTACTGTCAGGCATGTGGTGCTGTTTGTCGTTACATAAATTCCTCATATATTTTATCAGGAGTCCCAGAACAAAACACCTTCACAAATTCTAGTTGTGATGGAAACATCAGCAAAACACATGAAGGGTGAAATAACTCTCCCTTTTTTGTGGGAGGGAGGGGCAGGTGGCAGAACACCCAGCTGTTCTGACCTGAGTTGTGTGTGATATTACTATACTGCTCTTTTTGAGCTAAATCTACAGACAGGCAAGTCCTTGCCCTCTAGGCCTATCAGTGCAGCACAACTCTGATGAACCCTATGCTCACATTTCATTTCATAAAGCAGCTTATAAAAAAGGATATGCGCTACTTGTGTGTGACCGGAATGAATAACTTTGGCCTGGAAAATCTAGACCGACTAGCACCAGTGTTCATTTGTATGTTTGCAGTTCTTACACCATATATTGGGGCTGTGTAAATTAGTCCAGTTAGGACTGGTGCTAATAAAAGAATAATCTTAAGTCATGCTAAGCTCAAGACACTTGTAATGCCATTGGAATTTCTGGAGTTCTGATATCACTAAAACCTTCCGTAAACTCTATATTAAACTTGGTTGCTTTATTTCTGGATGTACCTAATCCACATTTTAGTTCAAGTCAGGTTTTTCATTTGATCATGCCCACATGCCACATTGGCTGTGATTTTGGAGCACAGAAACTGAGCTCCTTTTGAAATCTATACTCTTTTACAGAATCACAGAATCCCCTCAATTGGGAAAGACCTGTAAGACCATCTAGTCCAATCATTAACCTCACACTGCCAAGCCCACCACTAAACCATGTCCCTGAGCACTATATCAACACAGCCCTTAAAGACCTCCAGGGATGGGGACTCCACCACTGCCCTGGGTAATGCATTCCAAAACACATTAGATGAATACAGTGAAAGGTGCATTCCAGGAGCCCTTAATATACTTCAGCTTGTGGAACTAAAATACAATTTAGCCTGCAGAACTAAAATAGAACGAGTGGAAAGTATAGTTTCCCTTCTCCCCTCCAAAATACAGATACTGTGAGGGGGAGGTCCTCACCACCAAATTTCTCTCTCCATAGATCTCATCCTATTGCATTACTTGATGTGCTGGTTTAGATACCACGTTACTTTAACTAACTGTCCAAAACCTTTCTGCCCTAATGTTTTAGGTTGTCCTTTATCTACTTTATCTTCCAACTATCAGACTCTATCTGACATGAGGTGTCTGGGGTTTGCCAGATAATGTTTTTTTTTCCAAGATTTTGGATGCTGACTGATATGTAAATTAACTTCAAATATGTTGTTGGCACTCTTAAGAAGAATAGACACTACCTCCCCACTACTGAATACAGCAGAACCAGAAAATGCTTCTTCACGTATCAGCAAAGAACTTCATTGAAAAAAGACTCATGTTCATGTTTAAAATGAAATGCATTCTTAAAAACCCCAAACATTTTAAACAACATGAATATGCTAACTTTTGAAAAATATGAGAGCAGTGAAAAGGTAAAACATTTTGTTGTAGTTGATCACAGAAAACTTAGTACATGATCAATTCTATCATGGCAGGTGAAAGATGCTAACTTACTCTTGAAACATCCCTTATATAATGAAACAAAAAGATGCATCATATATTTAAAAATGCCAAGACAGATGGGAACACTGTACGGTTGTAAAATGACCAGAAGAGAAAGTAAGCTTTCTAGACTATCTACAGAAGTATCTGTAGGAGTATCTGTAGAAACCCTAAAGTTATCACTGAAATACATGTTGCCAACAGTATTCTGTAAGAGAACAAACCACTGGTTTTTGTGACTTACAGTCAAATTCCAACATGTACAAGGTATGTGCATTGCTTGGATTCTTTAAGGACCTAATTGTATAATTGCACATAAATTACATAACTGCACATACATTTTGGCCTTAGGCAGGGATAAGGAGGTTTAGAAGAAGGCAGGAACAGTATAAAAGTTGCATCCATGAAGTGAGAGGACATGATCAGCAGAATTTGAACTCTGACACCCGGCAGGCCCTTGTTCCATCAAAGCATTTGTAAATCATATCAGTAACTTAAGCATGAGCCATTCCTATAAAAAATCAATAAAGCTATGCATGATCTTAAAAGTAAAGCTATTTAAATTTTTACTGTGGATTATCTTAAACCTGAACCTTTTCATGTTGAAGTTATTAATACTAACCTTAAAACTCCCCTGAAGTTAGAGTGTAGTGTGCTCACCAGGTAGTCGTGAACATAGGTTTTACCCTGTAATAACTTCAGCAGGAGGTAATGAGTTCACAGAAGGTCCTGTGCAGCCTTTGCTAGTCCAGGTCATTACCAGAAAACTCTGAACTGCCACTGTGCAAATTCCCATGGGATGTATAAAAATACAGGTGTGGGACACAGGAAACAATCCAACTCTATGTACTCTGCCTTTCCGTGCTCTTTCTGCCTGATGACTATAAAACTTTGCAGCTATCAGTTCTTGGGTGGGAAAGGCTCCTGGAAGCAGTACAGAAAGAATTTCCTCCAAAACTGAACACTGAATAAGCTTTTAGGATGCTTTTTTCTTCTGCTGCATTTCTTTATTTTCTTTCCTCAATTTCTTTCCGTATTGTCTAGGCAGTCCAACAGTTAAGCCTTTGTACTTTGCAACAGAATTGAGAGAACAATGTTCCTTAATGTGAATGTTAGCCCTTCTATTTTTTCTTATCGTACTTTATTAGAGAACTGGTTTACAGCCTGTAAATCTAAAGTTCTTTGGTACTTCACATGTCAAAATCCAATAAGGGTACTTCTTGATTTTGAATTGCTAACTTACATCCCCGTGTTTTGGGGTTTTTTTTGTGGAATCCTATTTTATGTTGAAAGTTACTGTAATTAAAAACAGATATTGTAAAATTCTTTTATGCATTTATCCTACTGTTCCTACATGCCTAAAGTTTTGTAAATACCAACTGATGTTAAGACAAATAGGAAAGACTGCAATTAAATACAGTTACAGTTAAAACTGTGGGAATTAAATACTGGAACGTAGTAGTGTTGTACAGACTGGCTGCAGCAAGCTGAAAAAACACTGAGATACCAGAGAAACAAAGATTCACTTCATGTGATATCTCAGGACATCTTAGCAATTTAAAGACTAAATTATAGTTATGGAAAAAAAAAAAAATAAGAAGACCTAAGTGTGTTATATCCTATTACAAAGAATATATATATGCTACCAAAAATTAAGCCTCAATCCTCATGAAAGGAAATCAAGTTCTAGCTTTGACAAGGATTTATCTCACATTCTAAGGCGATATAGGTCCACTGGTAAATAAGTTCTCTTTCCATGACAATTTATGCAAGTTTAAGATCTACTGATTGCCTGTATATTTAACCACATCAAAAGAATAAATTCAACAAAACAATACAAGTTTGAAGGTACTCAGAGAGAAAGATGAAAAAAACACCGAACTTGTGACTAAGAAAGCCTGAAGATAAAGATAGTATCCAATAGTATGCAATGTCTGAAAAAAACCCAACATCTGGCACCAAAATAAACCTAGGTGCAAGTGCGATGATACTTTTAGAGCCATTGAATGTTAGGTATAGAAATATAATTGAGTTTTGGAAGCTTTCAAAAAAATCACAGTATTCCAATATTAGAAGCAATCTGCTTGGTGAACACATTTTAAAAATATATATTTGCTTTTTTCTCCTAAAATACGCAGTCTTCTTGGCAAACAGTCATCTGAGGATTTTGTACTTTACGAAGTGGTGCAAAGGACCTCACCTTGCAGAGGAGATCCAGTGCTAGAAATCTATACAAAAATGGTTCCAAATAATTGATTTTTCCATCAGAGATGCAACAATATTAAAAAAAAAACTATTTAATATACATGATTTACCAAAATAAAGGGACTAGGTTTAACAAGAATAAACATAGAGGTTAGTGGAACTGCTGACATAAATTTTTATGGTATTGGCGACAAACTTTTTGCGTCAGTATACATCAATGGTACACTGAGTTGGTGACAAAAGTTATTTTGTGTCAATAATACACTGCTACTAGAATTGTCTACCAAATGTGAAATCATGAGTAGGAAGGAGAAAAAACAGATACCAAACATAACACATTTTTCAGCTCTGTTTTCAGTTCAGCATATCCTGTCCCACAACTTGTACACTGCAGATACTCTTATGTGGAGGTAGATAGTTACCTTGCATTAAATTTCTTCTCTCGTCTTCACTTGCTCCTGGTCTTCTCCACAATTCTTATTGCAAGGAAATTGCTCATTTACGTTTAGATACAGCTGGATGCAAAACAGACTGACGTTCTGAACCTACCTGTATCACTTTTCTCCCCCCGTCCTTTTTTTAAAGGATTAGACCACTATCAGCAGCATTAGCATGATGAAAGCCTTAGGTACATTTTTCTTGCTGCTCAGAATTTTGTTCAGAAAAAAAAAAAAGTAAAAAAGTTTCTTTGACACCGGTAATTGCTGTCATTGGTAGAAGTCTGATGAAGGAGCTTTAAGGAAAAAAATAATATAGACAAAGTTGTTTTCCAATTGGGATGTTTCTTGTCCGTGATTCTCAAGATTATGATTCTGAAGAAGAATGTAGTTTGGTATTTGCATACCTAAAAGCTACATTTATGACTTCTGAATGTTGAAAAATAAAAATAAATGTCTAGACCCTAAATGGGAGGGGGGGATCACCATTACAAAATGTCAAAAAAACTCTCCTTATTGGATATTTGTGTGATGGGTTGTCATTTGATGGTTTATTTGAAGCTGCCTATAACTATCAGATGTTGCTTGCTCTTCTCAGCAAGAATAGCAGCAAAATCAGCAAAGGAGGTAAATTCATATTTCTTTAAGTGCAAGCAGCTTAGTCAGCTAAGATATATGTATTTTAAAAAATGGGGAACTTTGCCTCCTATTGTACTAAGGATCTTTAAGTAAAGTACAGATGTAAGCGCTGCAGCAGTAATGGCCAGCAATGAGTGGGAATATCCTGGCACTCGAGGGCTTTGAAGAAAAGTAACATCACTAAAACAAATCCTTCAATGCAGTGTGAAGTAACTAATTGACAATCATTTCATTTGAGTGTTTACTCAGCCAATGATTTGTACTGAGGTCTGCTGTGTTTGCATTTCCCACAAAAGACTAGAAAAACAAAAATTCTTTTATGTAAAGCTGTTTCCTCCTCCAGTGTTTCATTCTTTAATCTTGTCCAAAGCTCCTTCAGCGACATCCTTCCCGCCCACACTACTTCTTCACCAGCCTTTTACAAGTCCTGTGTTCCTGTTAGCCTTTTTAGGCATAACTTTCCATTCATCCAGCTGCTGTATCAGTAAAATCTGATGACCCTGATCATCAAGGTAGTTGTTTCCTTTGGGCTACAGCCCGAAAATTTGCTTGAAGAAATGCTGAGCTATATGACATGTATTTGATCATGGACTCAAGGACAAAGAATTTCCAGGCTTACATCCAAACTGCATCCTGTTTGCAAGCAAACTGCGTTCTGTTGTGTATCTTGTCACGGTCAATCAGAATTGATAGTCCATCCCTGATGCAGACATACTCAGCTTCTCAAACTGCCACTGGACATACTCAGTGAAATTATATTCTTGCACAATATGCACAGAATTGCGTGGCTAAGACTATCCAAATGGCACACAGATGGCATTGAAATACCTCCCATTGAAATTTTGTTGTGTTTCAAAATGCTGGTAAGCATACCATTTTCCTGAAAGCTGTTCCAGTTTGTGTATTACTTTCTGTAAGCATCTTGCTTTCGAGGTCCCTCAAAATATAGTTATTTCTACTGCCAGTAAAATCCCATGTGTTATACAAAAGATATATTGTGATTTTTATTTTCTTTTTGCTTAATTTGTTAAATTATGAAATGACAGTGGCAGATTAATGAGTCCTTTCCTAAACAAAGCCCAATTAAATATTTAAATCTTTCCTCAGTGCTTAGACTGGGACTTGTGATCAATAAAAACTATTGCCTTGGGATGAGTTTTACCATGAAGATTACTGACAAATTGATTGTTAATCTACTGTTCTTATGCAAAAAGGAGACCAACAGAAAAATGTCTGGAAGTTAACTGCAGGAGATTATCTATTCCACCTATTACGCAGGATCAAATATATCTGTCAAAGATGTTTGCTAAATTCCTGTAAATCATTGTTGAAAGACATCCTTCCACCTCCTTTGAAAGCCATCATGAATGAATTTCTTTTCTTATCAAACCTAACCATTTTTTACTTAAAAAAACCCTGCAAAACCAAACCCAAACAAAAAAACACACTGTCCCCCCCTCCCCCCCCAAAAAAGCAACAAACTGATTTCCTCTTATTTTATTTGTAGGAAAAACAGTTAATCAGCCTTCCCAGTACGCTGGAAGGGTTAGCACATATCTGTCCCCCGACCTCCCCTTTAAAGACAAAAAAAACCCAGTTCTTTCTTCACACCTCATATTTTAAAGCGTTAATATTAATGTCACATTACTGTGGTGGAATCCCTACAGCTTGTCTGCCTCTCACCTCCGAACCCAGTAGCATTTCAGTAAAGGCCTAACTAACTCTTAACAGAGTGGAATCTCCTCTGTCTTCTACACTAAACTACCTTTCAGTGTGAAATGTCTCTCTCTTGCAACCACAAAATAATAATGACTCGAATTAAATGGCTTGTTGTATTATCTAGTCGTCTGCTTTTTCAGTTGTTACCCATTTTATATCCCTGATTTTCATTATTTATTTTATTAGTAGATGTAGCATTTTGCATTTATCCTCTCTAAGTTTCTTTTTTTCTGGGTTTTGGCATTTTTTTTAAGCAAATTTGTCATATTCATTAAAATCACTTAATTATTTAATATTCTGTTCCATGATATTTTCCATTCCTCCTTCTTTAGTGCAAGGTCAGGTTTTATAAGGACAGTGTCTGTTCCATTAAATTTTTCCTGTCCCATAGTTTAGGAGTTAAAATATTTAAGATAAGGGCACACAAGAAGAGTATGCTGAAAGGGTGTCAAAATGCCATATAAATTATCTAGCAGGAGCTATCAAAGATAGTCTTGAGTCACCAAATCTATTGCTTTCCGTGACTCAGTTCCCTTACATGACATTCCAAGGAAGGCCTTCAGTCGACATTTATAAACTTTCCATATATCTTGAAGTTAAAACAGTCCTTTGTTACAAGTCACTGTCAAAGTAGAAGCTGCCAGCCCTCTACCTTACATCAGTCCCCCAAAATGCATTAATTTTCACTGGATGAATTCAGATTCCATATTTTCTTCTGCTTAAGACAAATTTAATGCATTCCCCCAATCCAGAAAAAGTGCCCCAGCCAGTGGGTGTGCTTTGAGAGTACCGTAGAGGCAAGATAGTTGGGGAAATACTTGACAGGATTTAGGGATGAGATCCAAAGTTCCTGGCCACACTATATCTAACGCACTCGCGGGCATATTGAGGGGAAGATCATCAAAACATCGAGTAGATTTAATGTGGAACTCCAGACACCCATGAACAGAAAGTGCAGCCACCAAGGAATGACAATCTAAACTTGGCCTCTCAAGATCTCTGCAGTTCTGTGTTAGACAACCGACTACCATTAGAGGTTAATGCCCATTAAGTCAAGTCTTGCACCAAACATAACTGGAATCCAAACTTCCAGACACTGAGTATGTATCTTATTGAGTAGTATTGAATATTCCCTTAGAGGAAGTGAAACACATGTTTGCAAGTTGCAATCCTTTCTAATTAGCTTTCAGTCTAGGCCTCTAACAAATCTTTTGCCTTTTATTTGTGACTAAATTAATTCAATACATTTTACAGGTTGTTGTCAGCTTATCGTGTACATTTTTTGGCTTACTATTGTTAAAAACAGCAGTTCTTTAGTGTCCTGGTTTGAGTGACACAGGACTAATTTCTGTTCTAACTCTTGGGAAAACCGCACTTTTAGCAGACTCCAGTGTCTGAATTTGTGAAAATATTTATTTTACAGCCAGCTATGGTGCATGGGTTTCAAGGTCTCGGTGTTTTCGAGCTCTCCAGGTGCAAGGACGAGGAGGAGCGAGACCTGGGCACTTGACCCAAGCTGGCCAACAGGATTATTTCATACCATGAAGGGTACATTCCATAAAAATTTGAAAGTTTGCTGAGGAGTTTTCTCTCTCACAGTTGATGGTGGAGATCCAGAGAACTCCTTGCCCTAGTGCTGGACCCCTGAGCCCTTCCCTTCCTCCCGAAGCCGCAGCACTCGCAGTGTCCAACATTTGCTGTCCTCTGCCGAGAGTGCACAGCTTCTACGGATAGAATGTGCTGAGTATAATCCTTCTGTATTTTATATTGGTATCAGGACCAATTTTGGTTCTTTAGTATTATTAATTGTAATCGTCTAGTCTTATTCTAGTAAACCTGTCTATATTTCTACCCCCAGGTTTCCTTGCTTTTTCTCGATTCCCTTTCCCGGGTGGGGAGGGGTCGTCAGGTGAGAGAATAATTGTCTAAACGACAATGAATCATTGTGGGTTTTCTCCAACAATAACACTTAGAATGGACACAGGTTTGCTTTGGGTTACTTTAAAAACAAATAAATCAAGTCATCTGCATTCATTTAAATACAAAATATCAGTTTTGGTGAAATTAAAGATCACTCTAAGTGATCTTAAGCGAAGATCGCTGCCAGCCTGAAATAGTCCTCCTTTCATATGACAACGTTCTTTGATGAGTAAATCAAAACTTTCATATTTGAAATAAGAACAATAATAATAATAAATCTCATCACTAGAATACTAGGAAAACTGTCAGACACCTTTAGGCAGACAACTAGCATACAGAGAAAAGAGAAATCTATACATCTTAGTCAGGATGGGAAACAAATCATCCTCCCAGCCCTCTGTACAGATTATTTTCTTTGCGTCCCCAAAATGATGGAAAAGATGTATGACACTACAATGCAAAGTACATTCTGTGTGATACAGTCCTTAGGCATATCTGGTCCTTCAATATAAAAAGATACTTCCATTTATTATCTAAAATGAAGAGCTTGCCATGCTGCAAATATAATAAAGGAAAGGGATGCTGATGTAATATGATCAACTCTTACATTTTCTTTTTCCTAGAATCTCAGCTTAACTTTTGACTAATACACATGCAAGAACCCTGCACTTTAGAAAAGCACTATATAAACACAAGGTCCATTGTTTGCAATGTCCAAATAGAATGGACTCAGAGGTTCTCATGTAAGCTTTGGAAAGAGGATGCAGCACAGTTTATCATCAGAAAAAAATAATATTTCAAACATATAAAACACTGGAAAGTAGTGCTTGACATTCTCCGAGGAAGAGTAAAAAGAAAAGCTGTTAATCTGAAAATCTGCTGACAGTGACACAGGAACTTCCCACTTCATTGCCACTACTTAATGCTCACAAAGCACACCGAGTTATAACATAAACCACTGAGTTATAACATAAAACACCTTTGAACTTCAATGCATGCATAGATACTTCCCCTCTTGCTCACCTCTAGCAATTTTTGTTTAGAGATAGGAGCTCA
Organism: Ibidorhyncha struthersii; assembly: GCA_013398815.1. NCBI lineage: Eukaryota > Metazoa > Chordata > Aves > Charadriiformes > Charadriidae > Ibidorhyncha > Ibidorhyncha struthersii. The sequence goes on along the minus strand of VZSZ01011436.1, from coordinate 65,204 downwards.
ACCTTTATGATGTTACACTTCAAAACAGTATGTCATTTAGCATCTTCGCACTTTCAGAAAAACAGGAAGATACTCCAGAGCTCACAGTTACTTGTGGAAAAGCAATCAAAAACTTCTATGCAAGGTGATTCAACTACTGGGATCAGTACTTTTAAAAAAAAAAAAAAATCCACTCTGAGGGTCTCCATACAACACTCACTGTATCCAAGCACTACCTCTTCATTTTACTCAGTTCTGCCTCTGATTTCTTTAGCAGAAACAAAATCCCCCGTTAAATCAGTCAGTTAACTATTTGCCTGAGTTTCTGCAAAATCACAACACTTAAAACAATTGCTTCCTTCTCACTAGTGCCATAAAAACCCCCAGTGGCCTACCGACTATTCTCTTCATAGAAAGTAACTACAGCTTGAAGAGCAGTTCCCTCTGAGGAGGATGCTGTAGATCTTGGAACCAATCTGTTGATGCAATATAAATCAGTTGCAATTCCTCTTTTTGTAATTCGCCCTTGGTTCTGATTGACTCAGATCTCAGAAGGTGACCGACCGAATGCAATTTGGTACATCGTTTCCTCACAGTGAATTTTTTTGTACGGTGTCAGCACCAGTCGTTGAGCTATACTACTTCTAGGTGATTTGACGTCTACATATGAATTGCTGTTCTGCACTCTGTATGCAAGTAAAAAGTAAAGAGTAACCTTAATAAAATTAATATCTTCTTTTTTCACCTATTCCTTTGACCCAAATTCACACACTATTTAGAAAGCACGTAGTTCACACCATGAATAAGATATTTTTAACCAGCCATGACTAAACGTTCATCTTTTTTATATGCTTTTACAACTCTCAGGGTGCTCAGGTTTTGCCAATAAATTAAACAAAGGCTTCCTACACTCTTTTTGGTTTTTTTTGTTTTTTTTTTTTCACAATTGCTGTTAATAGCAATGGAAGAAGCAATAGTTTCTGTTTATGTGTCCATGAAGAAGATGTTCACCTGCTTGTTTGGTTTTTTGACTCCCAATATGTCAGACACTCTGAGCAAAACAGCTGAGGTAATGTAAATTTGATGACTGAGGGTGCAAGATATTTTTTTTTAATTACAGTTATGATTTATTTAATTTGTCTACTGTGATATCTTCTATTTCAACATTTTGATTAACTGAATTGGATTTGGTAAATTCACCCTTATTTGCAATGTTTAGACTACAAGCAAATGCAAAGATTATCAGTAAACAAACCCAACCAGTCAGAAAGTTGTTCAGGATGAATTAGAACTTAAAATTCATATACTAAAGTTTGGTAATCACCTTTTACCAAGTTTATACTACAGTTTGCATATAATGAAGAAATTTCAAAAATATTTTACAAATGGTACTCAAGTTCCTTTAAAAAAAAAAAAAAAAACAACTCATTTTGGTTTTAATTTTATAGGCTGAACTACAGATGAAAAAGTAAAAAGGAGAAAAATGGAAACTAGTTCTAAAAAAAGGTGAAATACTTAAACCACAGGACAGTGGTTTAGCATTTGGCTCCATTAACCTCGATGAGACCAATTAATTGGCTAAGTGTTAGGGGAATTAAATTAAATTAAGGGGACACCTCAACATTTAAAATGAGGTTAAACAATGTAAATATTTTTTTAGGTTTTGATAGTATTCTCTAAAATTAGACAATTAGAAATAGCTGTATTTATTCCTACAAAAAGAATAAGTATGTATTTGAGCAACAAGAGAATTAGTAAAGGAGGGAACTGTTTTTATTCTTTTAGTATTTCAAATTACTCCTAAAAAAACAGTAAAACCCAACTTAGGTTTCAAAGTTTTTGACATAAACATTTTCTACTTTAAACTGAATTAAGTACCTCAAGAGTTGAGCTTAAAACCGCTACAAATTTTGTGAAATTCTGCAAGAAGAATGCTGAGTACGATTCTTATTCAAATTATTGCAATTGCCTGTAAATGTTGAGGATTTAGCACAGATTATTCATGTACCACACCCAAAGTGTGAAAAAGCCCACTGCAGTATGGTTTCCTACGCCACTGCAGTTTACCAGCACTAAGAACCAATGCAAGCTGCAGCTTTTAGTAGAGTTTTATTTTTACTGTATAAAATCATTCACATTTTTCTTACTATATATGGTATGAAAAGAGTGTGCAGTGTTCATACAGGCTACTTCTAAAGCTCCAGCATCATTGGAGCTGAGCAAGGATTTGATTTCCTGAAATCTTCCCAATATCTAGATAAGATAAGCAAATTAAAACCCCATAAATTTTGAGACTTTTGAAATCTGTTTCTTGCAGTCCCAACATTGCCATTTTACCTTCTTTCCTGTTTATTCATGTCATTCTGACATGAAACAAAACTACCACCGAAAAACACTGCAGTGGGTCACTCAGTAGGCTGCTGTAGTGAAAGGAGAATTTCTCTGTTGCTTTTGGTTTGCATCCAAGTAACCTTTATCAGGGTTTACCATTTTCTGTGTATTCCACAAAGGTGCCATAAAGACAAAAACTTCCAACACCAATGCCAAAACTCTAGTCCAAACCTCCATAAAAAATTTTTGCAGGTGGCAACCTGTGTCACTTACACTACCATAGAGAGAATTTGGGATATTTTCATTAAGTACATCCTGGTAAAAAATGAAGAAAGAATAAAAAACATACATGGATGAGAGTAGAAAGAAAAGAACAAAGACAATTTGATTAATTCACAATGCCACATGACTCTGTAAAAGAGAAGCTTTTACTCACGGAAATGTTCACTTCTGCTTTTACTGTTTCTGCCCTTTCTAATGTAATTAAGGACATTCATCTGTAGTTATGCTTATTGAGTTATTTGTTTAAAAATCAATACGCTTTGAAAATAATATCTCTAGTTTCTACATAAGTTCCTTTTGAATTAGAGTTGTTATTTGTAATAGAAAGAATGAGGAAAGCTCAAAGGCTTACTCCAAATCATGGAGACTTCTGTTCTTACAGACAGAAAAGGCTAACCAAAAGAAATGCAGTGGGCCGTTTAAATGAGTGATTAAATACCTGATTATTTGTCTTAATCCATAGGTTTGTCTGAATATGTTGTTAACTCAAGAATATTTCTTTTAAAAATGCATTTTTCCTGCTGTCTAGTGTGTCTCAGTTTAAATTAACTGAGCTCACTCTGTTTGATAAATTTGTACCTAAAAGAGAAAATAAATGTGCAGGATGTCATAAACCTTAGTGATTGATGACTTTTTTCAAGCTACTGTGTTAAACAAGAACGATTTGGGGATGGTACAATTAATATAATCTTTCAAAAAGTGAAGCATTTATTGATATTTTACCTTCTAACAGAACACATATATTTTTCGTACTTTCATTTACAATTTCATACTCAAATAGAATTACTTACTCTCAGATAGTCATAAGATTATCTTTAAAATTCATGAGACACAACTGTAGGATAAAGAAATTATTTATCCCTTTTTTTTGTTTGTTTCTGGTTTGGGATTTGTATCTAGTCCTCTTCTTCTTGACATGTTCAGCTTAATACAGATCACTTTATAAAACTTTCCCAATCCATGTTAGAAGCATTCATGTCTTTAGTTTTTAAAAAGAATAAAATTATATTTATTCATTTTTCACCTAATGTCATGATTCCTGGAGATGTGATTGAAAGATCATTTATGGAACCAGCTGTGTCTATTGAAGCAGTTCTCCTCCCGCCTCCCTCCCCCGCAACAATTCCATGCCTGTTAACACCTGAGTTTTCACCCAGTTTTGAGACTCTCTAGCTTGAAAATGTTTTTTTTTATATATTTTTCAGACATTTATTTATTCCTAATACTGACTTGTATTAGGAAGCTCAATAACGCGTTTCCTATCTCTTACAACAGTACCTTATTCCACTAAAAAATAGTAATTAGACAGTATTCAGTCACCAGTTTTTGAAATATATTGAACATTGAATTTAATGATAAATAACAATATGGTATTCAGCGAATAGTGTATTCTGTCTTGTTTACTTGCACAGTTCCACAACCTTCAAGCCAAAGCATGGTCCTGAATACAATTAGCTATTGCAGTGTGACATGAGTAGTTTAATTGCTTTCAATTGTTCTCGAGGAAATCACACTCCTAACTGCAATCTTTGACTTTGAAATACTGCTTGTGTGCTATTCGGTTACAGAAATCCTGTAAACTACCGTGCTATCCAGATTTTGAAGAGCAAAATCTATTTCAGGTTTACCATGAGCCCTTATTTTGCTGTCATAAGAATCACCAGCATACAGATATTAAGAATTGCTAATATTTTTTAATAGTCTTTGTTTTCAATACAAAACATGTAGAAGTTTGGTTTTGAATGAAATGTATGGGGTGAAAGTATGTATCATGAAGGTATTTATCCAAAACCATTGAAATACTTGGGAATTTTTAGGCCAGCCTGGGCTAGCATTTTAAAATAGGTATTTTTGTTTTAAAGAGGAAAACTGTATTATACTTAATTAGATCAAGAAATACAACCTGTGACTGCTAGTGAACTAGGCATGAGTCAGTAACTTATGATTGCAAATACATCATTTTCAGGTATCCATTTTAAGTCTTCTTGAGATGGATTTTTGGTTGTTGAGAAATATCTGAAATATACAGTTTGGGGTTTTCAAAATCTCTGTTACTAAGGTCCATCTCACTTTAAAATGGCATTCCAAAACTAAATGTGGCTATCTATGTCAATTTTTTGACAACTGTACATTTGAGGCAGAAATTCCAGGCTCTGTGGTGTAACTGGAAGTAGTATGTTGGCCCACTGAAATCTTTTCCTGTGATCTTAAGTCCCTAAGGCTAAAATTCATTAGGTATTAATTTGAGTTACTTCTGAATAAAATGATTTGTGCTCATAAGTGAGGTATTTTGTCACAAATTTTGTGGTGTTTGAGCACTTGTAAACATGCCCATTTTGAAAACGGTTTTACTGAAAATTATAGTAAATCACTTGTAACAAACGTAGTTCAAAGACAACCATTGTAAGTCTGGCAGTTGCTAATACGATAACTTTTATTGCTTTGGAGGCTACTTAGACTGGTCAGACCTAAGCCTGTTAAGTTGCATTTCATCTATTGCTCCAGGGTTATGCTGAGTACATGTTATTTCGTAGATAAACACAGGCATGTGGTTAAGTGCCACCCTTTATGAAGATGACCTGTGGAAGCTACATTTGACTTCTGATTAGTGAAGCTATTTCATTTGTTGTTTAAGCAGGGCCCTTTGCTGAGATGTTGCATCATCTTCAGAGAAGAAAAGCATATATAAGACCACTAGAGTTTTAACCACTGTACAAGCAATTAGTCTAAAAGGAAGAAAGTGAAAGAAATTTGGGAGAGATGTCTGGTCTTATCTTCTGCCAGCCAAAATACAAAGTGTCACAGCTACTTTAGAGTAAAATGTCTTACTCGTTCTTGATTTAATGGAAGAGCAGGACAGCTCCACCCTAGTAACAACAGAAATATTATTTCAATAGAAAAAAAAACTTCTAATGAAGTAGCACATCCACTTCTGCCTTTTGGGAGGAATGGGTTCTAGTTAAACTAAAAGGCGCCAGCAAATTTCAACTACATACTCCAGTCTGCTTACTGCCATTTTTAACAGAATCCTACTCTAACATTTAGCACCACGCCTCAGGATAACATCCTGAGATGCAAAGGCAGCCCGCAGAACTATGGATGCAGTTACAATCCTTTCTCTGCTGTCCTTCATCACTCTCTCCAACTAGAAACTAGAAAGTCAGGGAAAGCCTATGAAGAACCTATCTGTTTTAATTTGCAAGTAGTTCTTATCACCATCAATTCAAGATTCCATCTGATCCTTCTAGTTTCAGCCTTTGAGATACACATTGCACAGTTATTTTGCTATTCTTACAAGTATAGTTAAATCAAATAAAAAAAGCTCCTTTTCCCAATTCATAGAATCATAGAATCATTATGGTTGGAAAGGACCTTTAAGATCATCGAGTCCAACCATTAACCCAACCTGACAAAACCACTTCTAAACCATATCCCCAAGTACCACGTCTGCCCTTTTTTTAAACACCTCCAGGGATGGCGCATCCACCACCTCCCTGGGCAGCCTATTCCAATGCTGGAGAACCCTGTCAGTGAAAAAACTTTTCCTAATATCCAACCTAAACCTCCCCTGGCGCAACTTGAACCCATTTCCTCTCGTCCTCTCACTTGTCACTGGGGAGAAGAGGACAGTCCCCATCTCTCTACCCCCTCCTTTCAGGTACTTGTAGAGAGTGAGAAGGTCTCCCCTCAGCCTCCTCTTCTCCAGGCTAAACACCCCCGGTTCCCTCAGCTGTTCCTCATCAGACGTGTCCCCCAGACCCCTCACCAGCTCCATTGCCCTTCTCTGGACATGCTCCAGCACCTCAATGTCTTT
>VZSZ01011436.1:0-58598 GCA_013398815.1 Ibidorhyncha struthersii | reverse complement strand
GCCCATCGGTCCAGCCTGTCCAGATCCCTCTGGAGAGCCATCCTACCCTCAAGCAGATCAACACGCCCGCCTAGCTTAGTGTCATCTGTGAACTTACTGAGGGTACACTCGATCCCCTCGACCAGGTCATTGATAAAGATGTTAAAGAGAACCGGCCCCAGCACCGAGCCCTGGGGAACACCACTTGTGACCAGACGCCAACTGGATTTAACTCCGTTTACCACCACTCTCTGGGCACGGCCATCCAGCCAGTTTTTTACCCAGCGAAGAGTACACCCATCCAGGCTGTGAGCAGCCAGTTTCTCCAGGAGAATGCTGTGGGAAACTGTGTCAAAAGCTTTGCTAAAATCCAGGTAGATCACATCCACAGCTCTTCCCTCATCCACCAAGCGGGTCACCTTATCGTAGAAGGAGATTGGGTTTGTCAAGCATGACCTGCCTTTCACAAACCCATGCTGACTGGGCCTGATCACCCTGTTCTTTATTTTCTATCCATACACTTCATAAACCAGAAAGGCCAAGGGTAAGCTGGGTCTTTCAGAAGGACAAGATATATGGGAACCTCATCAAAGAAGAGATCACCACAGAAAGGAATTAGAGAAAATCAGTCCCTTTTCAGCTTATCATAAAAAAATGATAAAATTTCTGCAGTTCTTGAAGAAGCTTGGCAACACCAGGAGAATATATCCTATTTAAGCCAGTACTTCTCAAGATAATGAGAGTAATTAGATTATCTGGAGTATCATGTGGCCCCCAAACCTATGGGGAATGTTTATTAATAAGCCTCCGTTATTTTTCCAGCTTTATGACTCAATAGAGGATTTGGAAAAGAGTCTACATTCTTGCTACAATGCACATTCCTGTGAGCATTGGAAATTTATTTATTGACTTTTCATGTTCTCTCTATACATTGCAGAAGTTGGATTTCAGTTTCCACTGGCATTATTTTTTCTCAATAGTTTTTCATGGTGGACTGAGCTCAAATACATTTAGTATAATATATATATTTAATATTAAATAATAATCACAGTAGTGTTATTTTTAATGACTTTGTCATCAGAGTCTAATATGTAAAAGTATACAAATCACAAAGTGACAAGACAATGTCTTTAAAAAAATCCTATGCTTTTTTTCCCCACAGATTTCTCCTGGAACTTGTTTTCTTTCTGCTGTCAAACTCAGTGAAGATGGCTCCACAGATCATACCACTATCACATATATTGTCTCTATGGAATGAAGGACACCTTGTGCTAGTTTATAGACAATTGCTTGATGACAAAAAAAACTCAGTCCAGACAGTGAGCAACTGTATTCCTTAAAATTTACAGTCGGCTTCCTTAAATCAATTACTTCCTTATAGACTACCTGTATCAAAACATATTTCAGAAATTGCTTTATCAATGTATGAAATTAAAGTCCTTTACACTTCTAAAATCTCCAGAGAAAACAGATTCAGTGTTTGAAACAAACCTTGTTTGTTTTTAGAAATGTTGACTCATTAGCTGTCTAGGTGTTCTGCTCAGGCACCCACAAGGTTGTATGAGGTCCCTCAGTATTCAGAAAAAAATGAAGATGATTGGGCAGATTTGGCAGTATGCAATCATCAGAAAGCTAGTTTCCATTTATTTATTTATTATATATTTCCAGAAATAAATATTTCTTTATTTTCTTTCTTATTTTTTAATGTTCTGGAGAGGAAGACTAGATTGATCATTAATGAAAGTGAATGGGATGGAGATATAGATCAATTAGTTAACTTAACTGTCAAGAACAATAACGTTTGACAGCTGAAGAAACGGCAGCCAAAAAAAAACTTTTCCCAAGTAGTTTAAACTGATTGTTTTATGATAAGATATTCGAGGTGGAAAAATATAAGCCAAAAAGACTTTTTCAAAGTCATTTAAATGGATTGGTTTATTATAAGAAATTCAAGGCGGAAAAATATATTCGCTGTCTATACATTTTATATAAGCTTTACTAGACATCTTAGAGCACACGGATTTTGACTAGCTTCCAACAAATTGCAGTAATGGTAGTATGTTTTTCTGTGTCTGACTGGTGTGCAGCGTATTTCCCTCCTTGTAATTATCACAATGTCATGTTAGCGCTTCTCTTAAATTCATGCAAAAAAACTCCTCAAACCCAAACTGTAATGACTTTATAAAAGGTGAGGTGGTACCTGTTAAGAAAACAGACAGAAAATGCAAAATTCAAAGAGATAAAGAAAGACCGTAGCTGAGCAAAATGCGGTACTTTCATTTCCAAGAGTCCCTTGTAACACTGAGCCAGATGTGCTAGTATGCTCCAATAGTTCTTGACAATACTAGTGCAGCTTGATTTATCTGGCCAAAGTATACCAGCAAGCTACCATCATTTACTTCAGATTATAGCCTCACAACTTTGTTAGCTCTGCATTTTCTTGAGTCTGAGTTCAGAAGTTGAGAGAGTAGCTTGCAACAGCCAAGTTCCATTACGTTTAAGTCAAAGTACCTTTTACATAATTTAAATGAAAAACTATAAATCAGTATTAGTGTACTAAAAAAGGGGCTCAGAGTCACTACAAAGATTTCTGAAGCATAAAAAATGTTCTGAGGATGGTCCAGAGGGCCTTTACTAATGGCTCAAAGTGAATAGGCTGCTCTGCTAACTCCAATTTGATGTTGGGAAGGCCAAAGAGATTATATGGGTTTACCACAAAAAACATCCTAAGGCTGAAAATGTCACTTTGAAGATGTTTCAATATTTGTCTGATGGGATTCAGGAAACTGTTCAAATACTATATACAACCTTTTATCAGGAGATAACCAAGTATATTGGTTCCCCAAAGTTAACATTACTGATGGAGCTAGGTTGCATTAGAGACTCACAGCTGAATTTATCTCATTTATCTGCTTCTAAAAGTCAGACATCAAATAGAGAGTCATAAACACAGAAAGTTCTGAATCAAAAGGAATTTCAAAGATCAAAAAAATCAGTGGAACGAATGACTACCGTAAGGTACTTATTTACTAAATAGATGTCCTAGATGATAAAAATTTAGACAGTTATAGCTGTGTGAGAGTAATTTAGCTCCTGAAGATCTGCAGAATTAGTCATGCTCTTTAAAACAGAGTAAATTTCTGATTATATAGATGCAGCTAGTGACCATGCATTCCCATTTCTCCTTCCAGCATGCAAAACAATCACTTAGTCTTTCTATGTCTCCTTTCTTAACTTGTAGAATGGGTATACGACACTTCCCCTCTTCACAAGAGTTCAAAAATATGCAATATTGTGGTCATGGGAGATTTAAAAAATCGATTAAAGTAATATAAAACTCATTAGAAAATCTGTATTACTATTTTTACCCATTACCTTTCAAACAAATTACATGTTAAGAAAAGTACTTCAGTATTTAACTCAGAATCAGACCTGGAAAATGGTTTGCATGGGAAATGCTGTATAAAACTTTTCAATAATAAAAATTTGTCTCTGCTCAGTGTTAGTTTTTTCTAATGTTCTGTTTTTACAATGTTTCCATATACTTTTTAAATATCTGATCTCTGATGATTTCCAGCAGGAGAAGCTGGGATTTTTGGTTAAGAAGAGTTGAAATATATTCATCAGAAAAAGCCTGCAGTTTCCCTTGAAGTCTGTCCTCAGGTTTGTCTTTTGGTCTGCATTTAAAATTCAAATTACTGTCAAAATGACCTCATGTTCTTACTTAGCAAAATCGTTTGTGCTAACAAAGTGCTGCTTCTGCTTTACTGTAGGTCCCTAAGGCGACTGTTTCACGAGCTTCAGTATAACCATATTGTGGTAAACAGATGAGGATTAGGTTGTGACTGTTTATTTCCTTCTTTTTTATTACTTTATTGTTGAAAAACTTGTCATGTCATGTAACATTCCCATATTCCTTGGCATGGAAATGTTTGTGCTAGCTAGTTATAGGTAAGAATATTGGGTCCAAAGCATAGAGCATGATTCACAGGGAAGAATGAGGGAGAGCAACAAATGCCCCTGAGCACAGAGAAGAGCCTTGGAATGCTAGATGCGCTAATGGAGAGATTGCCGGAGCACAAGAGTTCCCTGTCATCCGCAGTTACGTTTGGGGCCAAAAAAAAAATATCCATACACCATTTTTATAGCTAAAGTGATGCAAAAAGAGCTGAAGCAAGGAGTGGGAGAGGTCATCTGTATCTTAACAACCTAAGTGTTCAGGTAGCCTATGATGTTCCTCAAAACGCTAGTAGATGGTATCTGAGACCTTTAACATGCAGCTCCTCAAAATAGCTTTTCTGGTTATCACATGTCCTCACAATACGAATGTGTCTCCCCTGACCTGTGTGTTCTTTGCTTTCCAACTGCTTTGTGCATTCTATGGAGGCACATGGCATTATTCTTTAAACACAGCGAACAAGGGAGCCAAGCACCTGCTAATGACCCCTAGTCTACTTTTAATGATCTCCACAGCCACAGTTGTGAAATCTCTGTTATCCAGGAGAGAAGTCAGAGTTAATTTGCTCGCTAGGCAGGGTTTAAATATCAGAATATGTTTAGCAAAAAGCCCAGCTTCATAACAGAATTGTTACAAAAATAAAAAGCAAAGCACATTTGGATTATATATAACAATAAAGATCTTCACCTTCTTCAGTATGTCAGTGAGCCTCTGCATCTCTCTTTTAGATGAAGTTGGAATCTTTCTCTAACAACTTAAGAAATGTCTTCCCACACAGATTCTATTGGCTAAAATGGTCGTTGTCTTTCCTATTCCCACCTTTTGCACGAGCAAAAGGTCAGAGAACAAATTTGAGACTTTTCCTGTATCTAGCAAGAATGTGGCTTCCTTCCTGGTGTGAAGGCTTTCTTCCTTGATCCCCAACGGGTTATTGTGAGGCATCTTGGACTTTCAGGGAATGACACTTTACCTTTCACATCCATTGCAGTTATTGTATGACCTAGCACGATCCTGATTTTAAACTGCTTACCCCATTGCATTCTCCCTATTATTCCTACTATCAGGACCGATGTATTGATGAAACATTGTATTTGACTTCCTGGATTATTTTTCTCTACTCATCAAATAAAGAGAAAACATGATACTATATACACTGTAATCAGGAATAGGATAATAGCTATTACTTCCTGGTGTAACTCTTCACTTCATAGGATTTGTTTGTTGCAGAAAATTGGAAAGAAAAAACACTCCTAAACCTTGAAAACTGTTAGATAGAAACGTAAAATGCACTAAATAAGTGCACATAGGTGTTTTGACATTTTCCACTCCTAAAAGGAACTACTGTGTGGTATTCAGTTAACAAACCACTTATTTAAAAACAAAAAAAAAAATACTAAAATTTTAAAAGTGCTGCTCAACTCCAAAGAACATGCAAGCACTGTCATCTCACTAATTTTCGAAAGTGTTGCTAATGATCATTACTAGCTACAGTAATTTAAGTCAATGACAAATGAAGAGGCATGTAATGATAAAAACCCCAAGTCCTTAAATGTATGAGAAACACATTTTCTGCAGCTTTATGCTAAACCAAAAAAATATTTTTCCCATTCTCCACTTTCTGAACACTCTGCTTCCAACTTTTTTTTTTTTCAAATTCGGTATCACAATCAGAAGATGTTAAAGGAAGTATTACTGCCATAAGAAAAAAGAAATAGAAGTCCAGAAAATGTCTAACAGCAGAAATTTGAACAAATATCAAGTTCAATTAACAGGAAAAATAAAAAGGAAAGTAATCATTCCTCATTTCTCTTAATAGGCAGCATTGTTCCAGCATTGGAGCTAAACACTGAATGCTGACAGCCAAACACTAGGCTGCCACCCATACATCCTCCTCCATAATATAAATTCTCCCTATCTCAAAATGCAAGAATAATGAAACACTCAAGTGAATAATTCCAAAGAAATTATAGCTTTGTGATCATAATTTGTAATTAATCTATGTCATTTATTGACATTGAAAGCTGTTGAGGCAAAGAAATCTGAAAAAAAAAAAAAATTAGGATATTTATTTAGCATATCCAGACTAGTCAGAGCTATGACAATTCCTATGACATTTTTGAAACAGATATTAAACTACAAATGTGATTGGAAGATTAATATATGAACATTTAATTTTGCCTGCCAATTTTACCCAAGTTATTCTCTGAAATATCAGTTTCTGGTCACTGTAGGGGACTCAACAAGCTTCTAGTCTGTTCAAGCATGGCACTAGTTATCTTCTTTTGTCTCATTGACTTAAAGATGGTATAGGATTCAAAAGAACTAATTGAAAAAGCCTTTTAAACTACTCACTCAAGTTAAACTTTACCAAATTGTGTGGAGTATTACTCTTTCATATTAATCTGTAATGACGTCAGTTTACTTACAACTTCAAAGCCTGTACTTGCTTTTTCTTTTTTTGCCCTTTTCAAGGGCTTTCTTCTTTTAAGAGATATATGATATGAAGTTCTGTCAGTGTATCAAACACGATAAGTCTAGGCAGAAAAATGTGTTTGAGCGTTAGTTCTCTCTGGTCTGCACTGTTTATAAGAAAAGACAGCTCATATATTGCTTGTTATTAATATCCAAGAGTGCTGAATAGCAAAGAAGGAAACTTTCCACTCACAGAAACCTTTTATCTTGACTCAGCTGAAAGTTAATATACTATAGTCTCAGTTAATAGATGATCAAAGACATAACCCAGTGTGGGGATTAAAGAGAGTTCTGCTGTGACCATCTTCATATATTCTGCACAGCGAGGTATTAATGAAAGCAAAGATAAGTCCAAAAAGCCAATATTGATTTTAAAAATGAAACCATCTTTTCATCTAAAATAGGTGAATATGACAAAATGTCACCATGCACTTGAGAAACAACAATGAAAAGATAACAGCAGGAAATTAATTAGTTTACAGAAAAAGTGAGAATTTATTAGATCAGGTTCTGATTTAGGAAGCCAATCCTAGTCAGCAAAACACTTTAGTGCATGTTTAACTAGAAACATATTTATAAGTTCCATCAACTTTGATGGTCTATAACACATTCTTAAAGTTTATTATTAAAGCAGTTACTAACGCCTAATATTGTTCTTTCTAAACTCAATTTAGTTTTTGCCATGAACTTCAAAGGAAGAATTACACTGCTTGATCTTGTTTTTAATTTCCCTTAAAAAGCTAGTGTGCTAGTTATGCTTAGTCGTATTCTGTTATTATTTTTGTTATCTGAATAGGAATATAAAGTATTATTGCAATATTTTTTTGTCTTTATTTACTTCTATATATTAAGTTTCAAAAAATAAGGGCTGACAAGTATGTAATCTTGAATGTGGAATGTATACATTGGCTTGCTAGAAGATCCATGTCTTTAAATAAAAGCCTAGAAGTTTTTCTGTTCTAAGAATTACTTCCCTCCTTAGGTGCTTTACAAAGATTTCTGACTACTTTATTAATAAAATAGGGGGGGGGGAATAAACGAGACTATGAAATACTTATTTTTGATGTCCATATCATGGATGGATACTTGAATATGTGTATTCTAGAGGAACTGCTCTGTGGAAATCATTATTGTAGAGAAATACTGCTGTGTGGAAAGCAGAGAAGTCAGACTGGAATACCAAGGGGATGGTGCTACGAAGAAGTCAACATGAGGCAGTTGGACCGTGGATGGATTTACAAGGAGCACTGACTCTGGGTTCTTATGTCATGGCAAATGAGAGAGTATTTGAAGCCGTGAATTCCTCACTGTAAATGTGATGTGCTGCCATTCATTACTGTAGAAGATGAGCATATGGACAGACAACTATTCGGATGTAGCCAGTGCACTGGAAATACTTACAAATCTTAATTCTATTTTCTTTGACTTGGTCACAAAACCATCTTCTAAGTATTGTACGTCAAAGATTTCTACTCTAAAGAGTTCAGGTCTTCTCATCATACTCTACTGACTAACAAAAATGTTCTAGAACAAGTAGATCTTTGTAAATTTTTCATTTTCATTTTTATGTTTATGCATATTGCATATATTTATGTGTATATATATAATGTAAATCTTTTATGTTTTTTGTTGTATTATAATATTATGAAACATAAGACTAAGCCAGTAGGAAAATAAAATAACAACCGTAGAGGCCCTTCTGTTCATGAATATATGTGCAATGGGCACTTCAGGACCAACATACAGTAGTGATAGATGCGATACATTAATGAAATGGGCACAGCTAACACCAGTTGAGTACACCAAAGAACACAGCCACAAAATAGACAGCTGTGTCTCAGACCACCCTTTTTAAAAGCTAAAGAGGCTCAGATTGGTAGTAATATGCTTTTTAAAATTAAACATCCTTTGCGCTTTGAAATTCTCAGTGATGTGGCAAGGCTTCAGAGGAGTGTAAAAGCTGCTGGCGTTTTGCCAGTGAAAAGCTGTTGGACCAAGTCTCATGTATATGTCTGAATTCCTTTCTCCACAAGAGAGGACAGTTGCTAGAGACTGCCAAGGGAAAGCAGTGTTAGGGAACATGCTTATGTTTTGTACACCAGGCTGCTTACAGACCTAAACCGGGCTGCCTGCTGACAGGAAAAGCAGGGGATCTTTTAGTTCAATAGCTATCCCTACTGCTTTTGAATACAAAGGTGCCTGGTTCCATTTTTTTTTTTTTTGCAAGAATTGATTCCTAACAAATAAGACTAATCTTTCATTTGATATCGTCCCAGCTGGTTACGTTCTTATAGCCTCCACTGCCTACATCAGGCTTTTTTTTGATTTCTATTTGTTATTTCTTTCCAGTTTTTCATTTCCCTTCTCCTTTTACCCACATTTACAGAAATCATAACATGAATCAAAGGACCTAGGTAATCAGAGCAAGAAAATGAAATATTTAGAAATAATTCATTGCTTTTCTTTGCTCTTTGGATAAAGGTTTTAAGCTGTAAAATGCTAGGCCTCATATGTATTTAATCTTTTAATCATTGTTCTGGCTTTTTTGGAGACTTGTGGGTTAAAATAAAGAAGTTTACATGAGACAATTTGGTAAAATTTTAACAGATCTGACTTCTGTTGCATATATGTTGACTGAGACTTCCTAGGCTGCTCTTCTCACAGAATTCATATAGTTTAGAGGCTCTAGTACAGGGTGTAATAAGCCTATTATTAGGTGTATCAAATTATATGGTGTATCAAATCTATTATTTTTTTTTATCATTACAGTTTTACTCAGTTACTCTGTTTTGACTTGTTTTCTAATAAAGATGCATACACACACGTCTCTTCCAGACTTAAATTGGTCATCTTAAGAAGGACGGAGTCCAACTCTTAGTGTTGGCCTGGAGAAAGCCCAAATGCAGTTAAATTTTGCACTGAAATGGATGGAGATCATTCACATAATTGGTTACAGTGGCTCAGCTGCCGAGAAAGAAACCATCATTTTAAGCCATTACAGTTATTACCAAAATGATCATCTGTGTCATATCTTAAATCTACATGGTTACACATTGAAAATTTTTTTATCCTCTTTTGTGTAAAGAGGAATAAAATGGACAGGTTCTGTTCTTATACACGTGCATATGCATGTATATTTACATACGCTGCCTGATTTTTCTCATGAAACTAATGTTCATCTTTCCCTACTAATGGTAGCTCTGGACATCTTTTCTGTGATCTGGAGATCTTTTCTGTGTTAGAAAAATGCATTCAACATATCAGCAATGGAAGGCCTGAAACAGTTCTTCCATCTAACCTCCTAAGGTAGCATATTGATAACTTTTTCAGAAAAGTTAGATACCTGTACCTCTCATACTCTGTTTGTGCAAATCACCAAAGCACAAGGAGACTTCTCTTATAAACAAACTTCAACCCGAGTTACACCAACTATGGTTCTTCATCTTTTACCACAGTTCTCAGCTCTGTGGAAAGGGACCTCAGCTTTGTGGAAAGCAACTCTGTGGAAAGGGACCTGGGAGTCCTGGTGGACAACAGGATGACCATGAGCCAGCAATGTGTCCTGGTGGCCAAGAAGACCAGTGGCATCCTGGGGTGCATCAAGAAGAGTGTGGCCAACAGGTTGAGGGAGGTCATCCCCTCTACTCTGCCCTCGGGAGGCCACATCTGGAGTATTGTGTCCAGTTCTGGGCTCCCCGGTTCAGGAAGGACAGGGATCTGCTGGAGAGGGTCCAGCAAAGGGCTACGAAGATGATTAGGACATCTTTCTTATGAGGAAAGGCTGAGGGACTTGGGGCTTTTTAGTCTGGAGAAAAGAAGACCGAGGGGGATCTTAAAGGGACAGTGCCAGGGGGATGGGAACAGTCTTTTTTCAGTGGTGCCCAGTGACAGGACAAGAGGGAACGGGCACAAACTTAGATGTAGGAAGTTCCATCTAAACATGAGGAGGGACTTCTTTCCTGTGCAGGTGGCAAAGCACTGGCACAGGCTGCCCAGAGAGGTGGGGGAGTCTCCCACTCTGGAGACATTCCAAACCCGCCCGGATGCCATCTTGTGCAACTGCTGTAGGTGCCCCTGCTCTGGCAGGGGGGTTGGACGAGATGATCTCCAGAGGTCCCTTCCAATCCTGACCAGTCTGTGATTCTATGATTCTTCAATATAGTTTCACATTCTGAGTCGAAGCTAGAGACTACAAAGCATCTTCATTTAATGAATCTGTGATAAAATAGCTGATTAACTACATCAACACAAACATTCCGAGGCTATTCCCTTTGCGTGCCATGACCCATACCAAAACTTACATAAAAGAGATTGACTTATAGAAGTAGCTATATTATCAAACTCAAGGCAAGGTAAGGAATTATCCGTCATATCCCTTTAAAAACAGTATCGTCCTCCATGCACTACCACTTGAATGTGCGATTGCCATGAGAACAGCATGTCACATATAATTTTCATAGCTTTTTTTTTAAGATGTTTTTCTCTAAAATATCACCTGAAATTACCCTTCTTTCCTACCACTATTATGAAACCTCCATTTTAAGAAAATTGAATAAAAAGTTTCTGCCTGTCATTTATGATGTGACTGGATATTTAATATTGTGTACTGCCTTTCCATATTTCTACGTACCTGCAATGTTTACAGAGTTCTCCAGACATTTTGGACCTACTTCTCTGTTGGCTTTGGACGAATGCAAATTAGAAACAAAACATGACCTCTCAGAATGATTGTGTTTCATAATCTACTCTCTACTCTGAAAATGACTGGAACAACGAAAAGAATGAAGCTGAAGTCCTCCAAGTTTAATGAAGATGGTGTCTGTGTTCTCTTGTGCAGAATTTCTTTCCTGTTCCCCTTGTTTTCTTATTCCTCTGCCCTAAAAATATGATTCTGACTAAGTGTAACTGTTTCCTCTTTGTGTATATGAGAACAAAGAAATATCAGCGTGTGGCTGCACAACAGAGGTACAATAATATTTAAAAAATCCCATAAATAGTGTCTGAATAAAGAACTAATCATTTGGATTCAAGCAGAATGAAAATATCAGGTGACTACTTCCCAATATTGAAATCCTTAAATTATGGGAAACACGAATGACTAGAAACCAACAAATAAGGTTAGATGGGAGCTTGAGAATTTAAACCAAACATCCACCTCCTCAAAGCAGGACTAGTAATCTGTACATGATTACCGAGAATGTTTAGCTAGCCTGTAACTGAAAAGTGATAAGATTTCAACAACAACCATAGACTATATAGCTCTGTGCTTAAGCTTCCTTACATTTGGAAGTATTTTCCCAATGTCCAACCTGAATCTCTTTACAAGAATGTAAAATTGTAATTTCATGTTCTTCCCATTCTGAATGAACAAGACAGTTTTTTGTTTTCTCTTTGAAGACTACTATCCCATCTCTTTCCAGTCTTCTCTTCTAGACTAATATACCTACAAAAAATTATAATCTTGCACAAATTATTTCAGAGATAACTTGGGCAATTTGCGTTTCTCAACCATGATGCAAAAATTTTACAGAACTCCAGAACTTAAATCCAAGCATAAGCATGAAAGAACTTTGATAAAGATACACATTTTTAAAAATCCCTGTATTGTGCTTGAGATTAAGCAAATGTTTATGTGTTTTTAGTGCATAAACTGTATGATGTTAAATATGGAAAAAAAAGAGACTGAATGAATAACAGCTTGTTGAAATGAAATCAAATTTCAGTATTAAGAGGTTAAAGGGGAGTTAACGTTTTGCCATCAGCAAACTGATGAAAATTACTGTATTTCTGCATGTCTTTTAATGATTTATTTAATAATGCCTATTCATCAATAAGTACTTACTTCTTTAATACTAAAAGTAGCGTTGACAAGTAGTGCAAGTAGAGGACAAGAAGACATGTAGTACAAGCAGTCATACAAGAATGGGTCAAGGGTTATAGCAATATGTATTTCATTTTCTACAAAATGAGAGTGCCTTGGATTATCTCTCTCAATTCTTTTATTTGCTTTATGTAATTTATGCAGACTTTGGGCTGATGCTGGACTGAGGTCCTCTTAGAGCAAATTACTTTTTTATAAGGCTGTTTTTTCTCAGTCCGAGTCTTCCAGTACATTTTCCTAACTACTAGGCATCATATTAAACACGTGCATTTACCTTCATTTTTGATAACCAAACATGTGAGTATCAATCTTATTGAAAAGTCTCTATGTAACTGTTTGAAAGGCTTTCTGTTTTCTTTTCTTACTATGAGAACAATGATTTGTGGTCAGCTAGTCAAATACCACCTCATTCAGTCCCGATGTTCTCCAGGACTTCCCTGCAGCGAGTTGTCTCGAATTAACACTGTCCTTTCACTTCAGCATTTTTTTTTTAAATAAAATAAAATGTTTTTACAATCACATACCAAAAGTTCTTTAAAAAATTTCTTAAAGCAAAAACTGTTGGAGCAAGTTCAGAGGACAGGCATGAAGATGACCAGAAGGCTGGAGCACCTCTCTTATGAGGACAGGCTGAGAGAGTTGGGGCTGCTCAAACTGGAGAAGAGAAGGCTCTGGGGAGACCTTAGAGCCCCTTCCAGTACCTAAAGGGGGCCTACAGGAAAGCTGGGGAAGGCCTTTTTTTATCAGAGAGTGGAGCAATAGGATAACAGGTACTGGCTTTAAATTGAAAGAGGGTAGATTTAGATTGCATATTAGGAAGAAATTCTTTCCTGTGAGCATGGTGAGGCACTGGCCCATGTTGCCCAGGGCAGTTGTGGCTGCCCCATCCCTGGAGGTGTTCCAGGCCAGGTTGGACGGGGCTTGGAGCAACCTGGGCTGGTGGGAGGTGTCCCTGCCCATGGCAGGATGGTGGAAATAGATGATCTATAAGGTCCCTTCCAAACCAAACCATTCTATAATACTATGATTCTTTGACTCAAAACCATTAGAATAGCCAACTCAAAATGCTACACAATATTCCTCCTACACAGCAGCCAAATTATGAACATAATTTGAAAAAATGTGGTCTTAAAATACCTAACATCTTTATTTACTACCTAAGTTCTGCTGTCATATTGTTATTGCAATATGATATTGCTAAATAAGAAGCATGGATGTGTTTTTACAAATTATTCTTTGCTCATACTCAGTTATCAGACCTTGTAATACTATGAACCCAAAATTTTGCAGATATGAAAAAAAAGGAAGAAATTATTCTGGTACATGTTAAATGTTGACAAATATTGCCTCTCTGAAAAGGTGATCACAAAAATTAATATTAATTGACGTAATTTTGGCTGATGTTCAAAAATCCATATTACAAGGTGGAATTTCTATCTTTTAAATCCTAAATCCAGGGATACTAAATGTATTCTAAGTGAAACACATGCTAAATGAAAGTTTTTCTTCTAAAGGCTGCATTGAGTTGCCAGGAGTTAAATGATTTTGAACAATTTTAAGGTAATTTATCTTGCCCATTGCAAGAGATACTGATTCACTTGACTCTTGTCTAGATTATCAGGGTACAAGGGACTACCTCAAAATACTGTTTGGAAGTCCTCTACATGACTGTAGATGCTGATCATTTTGAGAGGAGTCTGCTGTACTGTCATAACTCTCACTGAAGGAATTTCTCTGAAGTATCCATGGAATGATAAAAGCAATTACTCTTTTCGAGACACCTAACAAATAAAGACATTTTCCGTGTAATAATTAATTTAAATTTGGCGATGAAAATGAAGTTAGAAGTGAGACTATTGTTTCGCATTGTCAACATAATTCCAAGATTATTGAGAGGATAGGGTGGAGTTACACTGACATGTGACTGATGAGGTGGAAGTATGAGTGTGAGAGCCACTGAACACCATGAATTTTCATAATATATCATCATTATGAAAACACCTGTGCTGAAGGACAATGTGCTGATACACTGAAAATCTCTTTTCTGTCGTTGACAGAATTTTCATTTTGCCCCACAATGGTTAGAAAGGAGGACAGTAGTGTCTGTTATATAGAGTATTTGTAGGCTACGTAAAAGCCTTCTACACTGATAACACATTGCAGATTTTTCTAGCAAAAATGAGGCTGGGGGAAATCTTCCCCTTCTTTCAAGTCATTGAACAGAAAAAGAGCCACTTCAGCAGCTATTTTTGAATGACTTTGCAGTTCTAATCTTCTGCCTGTCTGAGAGATGAAAGGACTGAATGTATAAAAAAGAAGTTATTAATGATCTAGATGGGACAAACTTACATCCCCAGAAAGTCTGCAGATGATACAAAGCTGCTAAGGGTGGTTGATGCACCACATGGTCACGCTGCCATTTGGAAGGACCTCAACAGACTGGAGAGATGGGCCACCAGGAAGCTCATAAAGTTTAACAAAGGGAAATTTGAAGCCTTGCACAAGCTAGTAATAATCCCATATGCCCACCTGCCTGGAAACTGGCTTCGTACAAAAAGACCTGCTGGTCCTGGTGGGCACCAAATTGAACATGGGACAGAAATGGGGTCTTCAAGTGAAGAAAGCCAAGAGCCTCCTGGGCTGCATTAGGTAGAGAATTGCCAGCAAGTTGATCCTTCCCCTCCACTCAGACCTGGTGAACCTAAATCTGAAGTGCTGTGTCCACTGCTGAGCTCCCCAGTACATGAGAGGCATTGCCACACTGCAGCAAGTCCAGTGAAGGGCCACAAAGATGATTAAGGGATTGGAGCATCTCCCATATGGGGACCGGCTGAGAGCTGGGGCTGTCCAGCCTGGAGAAGAGAAGTCTCTGGCTGGACTTCGTCAACATGTATAAATTCCTGATGGGGGAGTAAAGAAGACAGAGCCAGACTCTGGCAGTGGTCCAATGACAATACAAGAGGCAAAAGACACAAGCTGAAATACTAGAAATTCAAACATAAGAAAAACCTTTTCTACTGTCAGAGTGGTCAGACACTGAAACAGATTGCCCAGAGAAGTTGTGGATGACCCCTCTCTGGAAGTGTTCAAGGTCAGGCCTGACAGGGCTCTGAGCAACCTGATCTAGTTGAAAATGTCCTGCTTATTGGAGGGGGGGTGGACTAGATGATCTTTAAGATCCCTTCCAACCCAAACCACTCAATGATTCTATGATTCTATGAAACAATGGAACAGTTTGCCTGCAGTGAACATGGAGTCTCCACCTGGGAAGATATTCAATAGCCAAGTGTACATGGTCAAAAGTCAACTGTACACAGTCCTAGGCAACCATTTGTACTTGCCCCTGGTTTGTGCAGGTATGTAGGGCTAGACGATCTTCAGAAGTTCCTTCCAACCTAAATTATTTTATGATTCTATGAAAAATAGCCTTACATCCCAGCATTGCCTGGTGCCATTGTCCTGTTTGGGTTCAATACAATATTTATGTGGACTTAAACAAACGCTGTCTGCGACTGTACATGTTGAGCTCTTTGTTGAGCTCTTTATAGAAGACTGTAAAGTACTCCATTTACTCCAAAGTACATTCTACAAAAAGACCACAAAGTAAGAAACAAGGAAGAAAACTAGAGACAGCAATATAAACAAACATGTCCATTTGTCAAAGTTTTTTATAGCTGAATGTGCAAGACTATTCCCTATTTGGGTACTGTAGTGATCAAGAAACTACACAGCTTCTTGGATAGTCTGATATTTGTAGTCCAGTATCTGTAAAGAGCACTGTAGTGAAGATCATCTATTGTTTTGACACCATTATTGTTGGATATGATTATGTGTTAAAATATTGTCCCCTAGACTGAAAAAGTTGTGCTGTTGCTTCATGGATGACATCTCCCTTATCAATCATCAGTAAAAATGACATATATCTTACTTTGGAAATGTTCAGCAAATAATTTCCAAAAATCATTTCTTTCACAGACTGCAAAGTAGATACAGAACGCCCTTTCTTGGATATCAGAGTTTTATAGACGAGGAACAAGGCACTCCCAACTATAGTACGAAAAGGACACCGGTTCAATTGCTGTTCTATTTAGTGTACCTACTATATTCAAGCAGTTTTGATTGATGAACTGGTCAGGAAAAAAAAAAAAACAAAGAGTTATAGCTATAAGGACAACCGAACAATAATCCCCAAACAATTTCATATTTTGGCATGGATAGTGCTTAGCTGTGAAGGATAACTGTAAAATCAGACCGAGGAGAATTAAAAAATTGTCTTAGCATGTCTTAGCACTGCACATATATGCTGAAGGCAGGACAGTAATTGTATGTGAGTGTAAAATATCATGGATACTTATAAATAAATTTAAAGGATTATAAAGCTTTGTGGTCTAGAATTCAAATGCCAACCACTAACATGGATACAGATGACTGTAAATATCCACCACGGTCTAGTACTTAATTAGACAGTGACAGACTTTGAACTGTTTCATCCATTGCATTGCATAGAAAGACTGGCAGTGATGTTGTGAACAGGATTTCATAATTTTGCTTTTTAATGTCCAAGGTATAACCCTACCATAGCGACAGGTAGCTTAATTACTTTTTTTGTTTAATTTGTTTAATTATTTGCTTTTCATATTTTTTTTATGATGTCCATTGCCAAAGAACCCAATAGTTCTCAAACTTCCCACCAGCTTGTGAGCTAACTAGATAAAATTATCCCATCCTCAATCAAAGCACAGATGCATTGAGTTTGTCTCTCAAATAGAAGCAGGGTCCTAAAGTGAGACACCCTGGATGTAATTTTTAAAATACTTGGGTCTCCTGCTGTTCATAGCACAGCTTTTGTATTTGCAGCATAAGGGGGGGGGGNTTTCAGCAGAGGCAGCAATGAATTCCAGTTTCCTGCCAAGAATCGGTAGGAAGTTGGGAAGCTGCCCCTGTTCAGCTTGTTCGATAGCGTGGTACACCAGAATACACGACTCCTCCTGGAAAGTCAGCCAGGTGTGTTTGACTCCTTTCAAGTTAAGATGGAGCCTAGGAACCAGGTCCTTCCCTTCCCAGCTTAGTGCTCTAATGACTAGATATTTGCCAAAAGCTAGATTCTGGGCTATAGAAGCCTGCATCCTGAGTGAATAGAGGTGCCTACTATTTAACTCTGAGCAAAATGTTTGTCCTTCAGGGAGGGGCAGTAGGCCACCTGTACTTCTAGGTAGCTGCCAGATGTCTACAGATTTCTGAGGATCTTTCTCCTGATTAGTAGCACTCCTTTGATTCATCATAAATTACTCTTTTGGGGCACTTTCTTCCAAGTTTGTCTGTTTAGGACACGTACTCTCTTTCCTTCATTTGTCCTACTGGCATGAGTCATTGTGCCTCATGACTTGTAAATGCCAGCAGAGTCACGCTGTAATTTTCTGTCAGTCAGTCCTTAACTATACTACCTGGAACTTCTCCGAAATCACCATTCTGCTAAAGTAGAATCCATTGCTTTAGACAAACAAACGAACAAACAAATATCGTCATAGTTCTTGAAATTCTGTTCAGGAGGGATTTTATTTAAAAAAATAAAAGTTGTCAAGTTCATTGTATTTGGTGCTCTGTTTTGCTGAAAGCATGCTGATTGATAGTTCCTTGATTGTGATTTTTACAATTTAAACACCTCGCTCACTCAGAATAGGTTTATAGGCTTAAGTGAAATGATTTTTTTTCCTGTGGCAGGGATCCAGCATATTTTACAACTGATTCACAATAAAAGCTCAAAACACAGCTCATCCTCAAGCCACATTTCACACAGTGTTTACCTCATTAGTGCCAGCGGAGAAAGCCCAAGAGCCAAGGCATTTTCAATATACTATTTTTCAATAACTTTACACAAACAGATTTTTGACTAGTATAACTTGTAGAATTAATGCATGTTGATAGCCAAAATATATCATTAATGCTTTCCTAACTGTTCCTTCCTTATTGTCCTAATGAGCTAACTTCTAGGCTGCTGACTTTCCTTGCCATCACACAAGCAATTCTAGCATCACAGATTTATATGACTCTGTAGCATGACAAGCTGATTCTGCTGATAGGAAGGGGGAAGAAAGATTAATCATGTACCAAAAGATGTTGACAGAATCATTCCCACTTGGTAAGAAGGTTATTTGAAAAATAGAATTTTTATTTCTTGGCTGAGTCAACCCACTGCTTTTCAGTTTGTATCTGTAACAATCAAGCCCAGTCCTGCTAAACACATGCTCTGCTTCTGCTGACTTCAATGTTCAGCATTTTTCAGGATCAAAACCCAAGGTAAGAGAATTAAAGATTCAATCCAACATAACGTTGTCTTTTTTTCCTTCTTTTTCTTTTCCTGTTTTGGGCTTCCATCAAGGATTAAAATATACTTGAACTCATTATTCATGTCATATTTTTACATATATATATATATATGTATGAAAATTAACCCGAGTGACATTTCCTAAAGATGCACAGATAATAATGTAGATAAGTCCTTGCTGAATAATACACTGAAATTACACTAGTTGAGGAGACCAAGCAAGTATATAAGTCACTCCTGATACAGAGAAATAGTTAAACAGTCATTCAAACAGAAGAATTCTTTTCATTGAAAAGGATTATAATCTTCAAAATCGTATCCGTTGTCATATTCTCAAACAACTTTCTCCTTTCAGCTTTTTCAACCTTGTCAGCTGACCAAAATAAGCATGTGTCTCCAGCTAATTGACAATAATGCCAATAAAAACTGGATAAAGTTGTTAAAAACACACAGAAATATGGATTTTTTTTTTCTGCCTGGTGTAATTTAATAGTTTAGATATACTGAAAAGGATAATACTTTTAGGATATTACCTTTTACAGAT
This sequence comes from Ibidorhyncha struthersii, assembly GCA_013398815.1. Taxonomy (NCBI): domain Eukaryota; kingdom Metazoa; phylum Chordata; class Aves; order Charadriiformes; family Charadriidae; genus Ibidorhyncha; species Ibidorhyncha struthersii. The sequence continues at coordinate 39,439 of VZSZ01011436.1, read as the reverse complement.
GATCAAGTTTGCTTAGGTCTGTGCTCTCCTAACTGATGACTCTGAAAATATAAAGAATGATCATATTAATACAGAAATATATGATATATTTTTAATTTAAACTACAAATGATTGTTAACTATGTATGTTTTAATTTTTAAGGAAACTTGCTTATACTACAGGAAGTCACTACAGAAAGTACCATGGTATGCAATAAAAGCACATTTGGGTGGTCTCTGGTTTTGATGTTACTTCAGTAAACCAAAGAGAATTGAAAAAAACATACAATCCCCTCCAGGACAGTTGTTGTCAGCTATGGATAAATTAAAAAGATTGAACACTGTTCTGGGAAAAATGAAAGAACAGAGCAGTGAAGAGCATTTAGGGCTGTTCTACATGAAATCATACCTGAATAGTCATGTCTAGTCAACAAAAACGGCAACATATCTCAGAGATTATATAGTCAGCAGAGACAAATGCTTCTTTAAACAGTTTTTATGATAGAATAGACCCAGAATTCCTGTGTCTATTTCTACCCTTTTCGCTTCTTATCCTCTAGTTTCAATATTTTCCAAATGCCCTTACTTTCTCTTCCTACATCCTTCCCATAAGATTTGCAAAGAAATTTGAAATATTTGAATATGACTCCAGTTTGTTGAGCAAGTCTTTGAATTGCTTCTTCAAAGGATAAATTTTCAAATAAGGGATGCTGACTACAGAGAATATTCAGTTTCATCAGATCTATGTTTCATAGCAAAACTTAATGACGGAGAGCAGGAGCAAAGTTCTCCCATGAGCAAGCAAGGCATTTTCAGAAGAGTTCATTCCATCCTTTTCCGAACTATCTATTGTAGCCACCATCAAAATTCATAGATCACCAGCCTGAGTCAACTTAGAAAGTCCTGAATTATGTTCATGTGGAGCAGCGTGGAAAATAAATGCAAAAAGACTTTTGCTCAAGACCAGTCCCAACACAATATAAAAAAGGCATGTAATTTGTAGCTCATGTACTAAGTTTCTACTAACACTAATTCAAGCCTACAGGAATTTAAATAGCACTTTCTAGTGTTCTCTGAATTGTTCAAAGTCACTATTTGGCTGCAGAATGGCATGATTATTTAAGTAACGTTGAAATAATGAAGAAATAAATAACAGCTTATTATGTTAGGACCAATTTAACAACTTAAACATTAATTCTTCTGTTATAGATTTGTGAAGTTTTTCAAAGTAATAATTCTCCTAGTAATATACAAAATATTGAAATAACTATGACTGCTTAAAGGAATCAGCCATCACCTTTATTTCAATTTTTATTGCAATTTATAGAATTAATAGATTTCTAACATCACTTAATCAGTTACTTCTAAGGATGCATAAAGTATTATTATCTTTTTTGGTGTTTCTCATAAGAGCAGCAGCCAAATAGCAGTCATTCAGAGAATTAAAAAGAGAAAATGGTTTAGACAAAAAAAAATATTATTTTTTTTACATAGAAATAGGTTTTTTGTCTATGCTGTTCAGGGAACTGCTAAACTCTATTTTTAAAATACGCCCTGTCTGCAAAGCTCTTCAGATAGTGTGTCATATGGGTCCGAGGACTTATAGACACAATTAATTGCACGGAGCTGGGAGAGAGTTAAAAATGTAATCTGTATTCTTGTGAAGTGGTCTTTGCTGTATTGACCGTGGCATTTAATTAAACAAAATTACTGCTAAAAATCTGACTATATATTTTCTAACAAAGGCTGCAACTTTTTAGAATAAATCAATCATAAAAAGTTTTATTCTTTTCTCTTTTTGTTCAGATCTTTCTTTCCCTCTAGTTTATAGTGCTGATGAAGTATACTCTTCTACTTCAAATGCAAGGTACTTGAGCAGTCCTTAAAAATGTAATATACCAAAGTAAATAATGTTTGGAATTTTCCCAATACTCTACTAACAGCATAGATGTTGAATGAAACCTAGAAAATTTCATAAAAATTCTTCCATTTTTTCTCTTAATACTTAGGTCTTATGAAATCTTTCTTCTTTCTGGAAGTAAAAATCATGCTAGTGTTTTCCTCCTGCAAAGTTTTAAGCCTATAAGTTTAATTTACTGCCTTTCTTCTCCCTCATACATTCGTACGGATACCGAAGCTAATCCAGAAGGAAATTATCTTTGTTTCAGAATTTGTATTGTTCCTAACACAGGTGCTGTAAAAGTAAAATACTCATACCAGTACACTTACAATACCAGTTGCATCTTTAGCATTTTTTTAAACAGATGGGAGGGGACTTCTATGGAAGACATTATTTCCCAGTTTCCTGACGCTCACATCCAAGTGGAATCACAGAAGCAGCTCGTCGTCATTACATTGATAAAGAAATTCCAAGATCTGATATTTCAAATTTCTTTATCTACCCATCTCTTCAGCATTCCTTGTGGAAACTGCTCATGAGCCATGAAAAAGGTGGTGTAAAATTTGTCTGTATTTTGACCTAAATGGTAGCATGATGCTATATCTACTGTATTCTACTTGAAATCCCTCAGGCCTCTGAGTATGGACTCTCAGCCCTGTAGAAGGGGTGAAAAACCTATCTGGAACTCTGTAATTATTACACTCTTCTACAGAGAGTGCAGCCTGCATGTTCTAAAACGTTCTGACCTTTGTGACTATTCCCACTATAGGGACTCTTAGTCAGGGATGCAGATGGACTGGGAGAAAGCGCAAGAATAGGCTAGTGAGGAAACGGAATGGTGCAAGTACTGTAAAGTTAGACTTCAGAAACGTGTTTCTAGCCTTGCAACATCTGAAAATCTTAGACTCGTAAGAGATTGACACTGATTGGCACCCAAGTAAATAAAATGTTAGTAATTCCACTGACGGAAGTAAATGGCATTATTATCACCCTGCAAGGCTTTAAACCATGTGCAGGTTCTCATCAGTTACAGTCGTTTACTTTCCAATATTACAAAATCCTATTAAACTTGGAACTATCAACAAAATCCTGCAGAAAATGTAGTTATTCAAAAATTCATTCTTAATGTTCACACAAGCCAACTTCGTATTTTAGAAGATGTGAAAGTATTGGAAGGAAGGGCAGGGTGAAATAAAGCAAGGAAATGTAAATGTAAATGATAAAATCTTATCTATAACTTCATCAGAAAATTTGATTCTGATGAGATTGGGGTCTTGTAGAGCCAGGAGTTAGCGAAGGATTTTGCTATGATCAATAAAAATTTGGAGTGGATCGTATATCAAGACCTTATTTAAGTCAAGAATCCTCATGTGGGTTTTGTTGATATCGTTATTCTGTGGAGAGTTATGAGTCAGTGGCAGCGCAATCTCGCTGTACCAAAACTCTGCCGCCTTTTCTGTGGGACTGGTGAATGAAACATGATATTCGTTTGCTGTAACAGTCTTGTTAGGTAAAGTCCAACAGCATATCAGTAAACACTACAAACAAATTATCCTGGAATATTTGTGAGCCTTCCATTGAATAGTTGTTTGCTCTGGAAGCAGAATAGCAGTAAGTTTCCAGTCTGACGATAGATGCGCATTATTTTTGCAATCTTAATGGTGCTGGCTATGACCGAAACTTAATGCTATGTGAGCATTATTTTAGTACCTAGTATATTACTAGTAAAATAAAAAAAATACTGTGAGACTTAACAAATAAAAAGAAGAGATAGCTATTAAGTAATGGATTTATAACTGTGTATTGAGCTGTACATTAAAACTGGAGTGTATTACTACTCCAAACATCACTTTGTATACTGAATAAAGTCAAAGAAAAAAAAACACATATAAATTATAAAAAGAAGTCCATCATAACTGGTTTGTTCATTTTTTGAAAGCTGTGCAGGCTTGACAGATTTGTACTCCGGTCCCAATTGCTAACTGTACGGCGAAGTTTTAGCTCTCGGCTGTGCCTCAGGAAAAAATATTTTAACAGATAAGTCTGTCTGAAAATTCATTTATTTCAGTTATCACTGACTATATATTTTTATAGTCATATAGACAAGATCAAAACAAGGCTCAGACATTTAATTGGTAAAAGTTATTTTAAAAGTTATTTTACAGTAGTAAATGAGCAGGAGGGTTCTTAAACAGTCTTTACTCTGTTAGAGCTCCGGGAAATGTTGCAGTATGATTCTTGTTGAAGAGAAATAAACACTGGCATCTAGCTACACAGACTTAGTATGATCCTTAAGTATAAAAACCCACAGTGAGTTTCTGGAAAGTTCTAATTAATTGTAACGAAACAGAATCAACTTTGTAGCTTCCTTATATTTTGTATGCATTTTTTAAATTAAAAACAAATATTACATTTTCAGTAAAGACCATTTTCTTCTTGAAGTATTCAATTTTCTCTGTTTTTTTTTTTTTGTTTGCCCAAATTACTTTTTCATATAAGTAAAACACAAATTGGTCCACGTAGGAAGAAGTACCCAATAATTTCTAATTTATTAAAGAGATGGTATCAATTTTAAAATTTTTGCATTTTCCTGAAATACCTGCACCATCTACTGCCCTGTGCTTAACCCTGAGTCATCTGAATATGCCTGTTAAGTTGTATGATTTTTTTCAGAAGCAGCAATTTAAGATTACAAAAGCATTCAAGATTATTCTTCCTGAAAGTAGTTAAAAGAGGAAAAACCCAAATTAAAAGCCAAGCTATGTATTTTTAGTTCCATTCGTTCACTTCATAATTTTGGCAGACTTTGTATAAGGCCATTTTCCTTTTCTAAAAACCTCAAAGCCACTATAATATGGACCTTAAAAACTATTTCTGCTGTGATACCTATCAACCCCCCCCAATGCTAAGATGATAAGCACACCAAACCTGACTGAGAACTGATTTTTTCACTTTACATTCATCCTCCCATAATTTCTCCCCCTTCATTTCTTACCTTTCACTTTATTTTTAGATACAAACCCACTCACTTACAGTCTTTATTTTTTAATCTATATAACCAGTATCATGGAACCAGCGTGACTAAGTGAAACCATACAATACACCAACAATACAAGTAAAGAATGATCATTCCTTGCTGGTCAGTTGATTCCTTTCTCATTTGAAGAAAGGTCATCTCCAATTTGTAGGGGTGTTTTTAATCAAGTCCTTATTAATTTAGACAACTTTTAATAAATTGGCTATATTTTCATTAGAGAACTTTGAAAATTATTAAAAATAAAAAAGGAACTTTTCCCTTGAACTGATGTTTGGTTTTCTTTCCAAAGAGTCACTTCCCACACTGCTTTTCATTGTTACCACTGTCAACAAAGACATCGCTGAGTTTGGCCCAGGAAACTCAGGGGGTTTTGTCCCACTTTGTTGTCACTGTTGGAAACAAATCTTATTCTCTTGCCTGCTACAGCAATGGCAAAGCAGTGATAAAAGCTTGGGAAAGACAGTGGCCATGTCACCAATGCAACAAACTCTTTCAATATAACTCTCACGTGACTCAGACTCAGAGATTTCTTCTAGGCCTTCCAGCAAATTTAAAGCTTACATTAGGAAATCCACCTGATCAAAACTGGTAGTGAACAGTACCGGTGCTGGTCCTGTGAGCATAGACGCTCAGGCAGCACAAAGGTAATTATAACCGTCTGCCTTGGAAAGGTATCTCCATGCATGTACTGCTGTGGGGATTTGTGTTCTACAAGACTTAAAAAAAAAATGTTGAATGGGTTCAAGTTTTAGTGCAGCTACAGAACACACTGAATTGTATTCACAGAACTTTTACTTATCTCTGGGTATCTAAACTTCTGCTGCTGGAGAAGCACCTTGGGGTCAATGGCGATGTTTCCTAAATCTGTAATGCAAACTTTTTTCCCTATTCTTAAAAGGATTGTGGAGGAATTGTCCTCCACCTCCTTCATATTCTTTACACTCAGCTCTTCAAATAGGTCTTACAATAACATTTCTTCCCTGATTCTCAGTCACAGCTAGATTCCTCACTTTTTTGCTGTTACATAGGGCACACAGAGAGATAGGATTAGATATAGACAGGTATGTCTAGGCTCCCCTATAGGTGACATTTACCTTCTCCTTTCTTCATAAGATGAATAGAGAACCAGAGTTCAGAAGGATGTGAACAGCTTAGCAGAGCTGTACTTTCTCTGCAAACAGGACCCATACTAGCAGTTTTGGTCAACTCTCTTTTGAAACTGTGCTTTTTTTTTTATTTTATTTCCTGGTACGCTTTATTATGGACCAATAGACTATGGAAGAAAATGCAAAACTGAAAACTTGTTGAGCTATGACAGTCATGTAAGCAAAACAGTACTGAGTCTTTGATAAATGTTTACATTCACCCGTGTTTTGTCACAACATGAAACCATTCAGAAAGGAAAATTGTCCATAAATAATTTTATATTGAAAAAATATTTAAATCATAAAATTTGATTAAATCTTAAAAATTAGAAATAAATTTAAACCATAACATTTGAATCATTAAAAAAAAATCTGCTAGATCCCCAGGAGCTTTAATCCAGTGTAGTTTCAGTACACTTCAAGGGGACTATACTTACATACATAAACAAACAGGTTTTTATTTCTTTAGTTAAGCACTTTCCATGCTGAACCAGTAGTCATTATGTTGGTACATACTCTCTTAAGAGATGAGGATTTGTGATAAACACCCTATGTAAGACGAAGAGATCCACCTCTTCCTAAACTGACCACAAATTTTAGATGTTCTTCCTATTTCATGGCAATATGGGGATCCAGGTGCCAAGTCGTGGAAATACTCTTCCAGCAGCAACACACAGCTTCTTGTAAGGTGTCCTGGTTTGACCACGATGTAAGGTTATTTAGAAATTGCACCAGAGACTTTATTTTCCTTGGGAATGCGTGTTCTTGGCTGATATGTGTTATACAGTTTCAATTTTACTCTGGTGAACGTATTTTCTTTAGACATAGCATAGCTTTTATTCCAAGCAAGTTCTCTGATTTTATCTGACCAAGAGTCGATGATGTACACAAAATTTTCCCTTCTTATCTTGGCAATAGTTCAAAAGTTCCTAATTCATAGCCAGAGGGTACAGCTGGCAGTCATACAATTTGGCAAAGAGTAATAATAGATTATATAGCTGTCCTTCCTGACAACACTTCCAAATGTGTACCTTTCTTCAGTTTTAGAAAAATTATCATAGAATCATAGAATCATAGAATGGTTTGAGTTGGAAGGGACCTTTTAAAATCATGCAGTCCAACTCTCAATTTACTAGTTTTATCTTCATCAACAAGAATAACATTTTGATTCAGATTATAGTAGCATATACTAAAACCAAAATGGCACACTTGCCTTTCCACCTGAATAAAATATAGAGACACTCCTTTGGTACATCTCTAGATTAATATATTCCAGTATAACATATGAGAAATCCAAACAAGAAAGGTGTTTAAGGTTATAATTTCATTTTAAAATTCATGTAATACTCCTGGACAGAGAAAAAAAATCTGCTTCTATCATTATGGGACAACACTTATTTTTTTCAACACAGCTGACTAGCAAAGAGAGATGCTTTCTATTTATCAAAACTTTTACATTTTTATTCACATAGAAGAAGATGAGGAATTATTTGTGAAATAAAGAATATTCTCAAAAAAATAAGGGAAGATAATTTTTGTGCCCTCAGGTTATCTGCTGGATTGAAAGAGACAGAGAGAAATAACCACAGCAGATAAGAAAAGGCATTGGGGAATGAACAAAGGAGAGAAAAGATGAAAGAAGAGGTGAAAAGAGAGTTTGAGAAGTGAAGAAATTAAGCAGTTGTGTAATTAAAAAGGAAAATCCTAGCTCACTGAAAGCCAGAATTGATGGATGAAACAGAAAAGAAACACTTTTAAATACACCTACTTAGATGATATCTCATCAGACAAGAGTAGGATGATTACAATGCTATGTCCCAAGCAGATATCTTCCAAGACACAGCTCATTCTCTCTCTCTTTTTTCCCTCTTATCTGTCTATCCACAAAGTTCTTTATCAATTCATCCCTATGTGCATTTTTCAGACTACTATGGGACAATTGTTCGTCTCTTCAAGCTAGAGTAACGTGATTAAACAATACAGACTACAGTTTTAGATTCCCTTGGCATTTAGGAAGAGGTTAACAGGGCAGAACTTAGTGTTATTTCTGAGAAGTTGGAACAAGAAGGGGGAAACTGTGTCATCATTAGGAAACTGGGTGAGATTATTCGAAAGCATCGAATAGTTGCAGAATGACACTGGAAAAAAAAAAAAAAGGAAAAGACTTTGGCAGAAAGTGGGACTATTAACATCTACTTGTCGGTGTAGCCATAGTCTAATTCTGTCCCTTTAATTATTTAATCCTAAACCTTCTAGTCAAAATAAAAAGTAACTGTTTCAGCTTTTATGTAGGCCATATTTCTTGTTAAATCTTATGTTATTACACCTGATTATAGTTAGAATTAGAATTTGTGAGGACTATTCTGTGGATGCTTGGCAGAAGAAAATTATCACATCTGTATATTAAAAGAATTGAAAATTCTGCAACCTTTATCTTGCAACCAGATAAAACTTGTTCTGCCATAGTACGCCTAATGATATATAGTGTAGCCCAGTATAATCCTTTTTTGGTATAATATGTACTACTTTTTTTTCACTGGTAATTATGTCGGCAAACCAGTATCAGAGGGAAAGGTAACTTGAGGAGTGAATCAGAGATGGACGCCATCGCAGCCCTGACAGGGAAGACAGAACAGAAAATCTACAAACTAGATGTATTCCTAGTTCTTTGGTCTTGTTTTCTCACTAAAAGTCCTGACAAATTTCTTTGCAATGTTAATTGTCCTCAGGGGATTAAGAACTGCGCAAAGATGCAAACTCTACCTCACTTCCTTGCATACTGCTGCTCGGACTCCATAATGACATGAAATAATTAATCATTGCTATAAAGACATTGTATATGTTTGGCTTCAGAACACCTATTGCGGGCTACAGTATTGTACAGAAATTAGACATTCAGAAACACAATAAAAGACAATAGCAATGAAAAAAGGCTTTCCATATATAACGATCAGCATGATGCATGTTCTTTCCAACAGTGGATAATACAATAAGACACAAGTGTCATGCCCTCTTCTGACAACCCCCTCTCAAGAAGCCCAAGGAATGAGCTTTGAAGTACTAATAAGCTTTGTGAAGTTAAGAAATCGAGGAGCTGACAGACCATAAGGGACCACATCACAGTGAAGACCCCTCCTGAGAGCACCCTGCTAGCATTCATTTCTCATTTAAAAAGATGAAACAAACGGCTTGANGAACTCTGTTTTGAAATCTGTAATATGGACACCCCCCCCCAAAAAAAGGTTATGCTTCCTGAATAGATACTCACCACTCACTGGTGGTGTGGGCGGAGACGAACAACAACAAAAAATACACAAAATTTAAACTTTCTGGAACACAGTGTAAAGGCCATTTCTGAATTCCCGTTCTGCCTCTGTTTCAGAGCCTCACCTATCACAGACAAACAATCATGGAGCTCCCAAAGATTCTGGTGAAGACAGGGCTCTCAGAACATCTAGTCTCTTTCCTATCTTAGGCTAAGTCATACAACCCACAGACTGTCAGTGAAGCAAGAATTTTCAAAACTTGCTATTAGCAGTGCTACATACTGGTGAATCTCACCTAAGTTTTGTTGGAAGCTCTTTAAAATCTATGAATGTCTACTTGACATCTTTTTAAAGAGCTTGATATGGGGATGAAAACCTGTTTTGCCATTAATTTCCTTGTCCAGTCTAGATGGTAGAGAAGAACTGATCAGAAAATCATTGCATTTCTAAATCATGCCAGAGAATTCACTGTACGATGTGTGATCCAATGGCTGTGAGTAGTTCAGAGTGTACTGTGCAAAGAAGTAACTTCAGATCTTGAAAATAGTATAACTGAATTTATTTGTACAGAATAGGACTTCCTGCATGTCAAAAGCCTATTAAAACCAACATTCAAAACTAAAGATCACAAAGGATGTTATTGTTTCATAGAAGTAGGAGGGAAAAAAATTAATCTGAGGTTTATTAGTTTTAATTTGCACCGATTTTATTTCACATTTTTTTCAACCATTACAAAGAATTCAGTTAATTACTTTTATTTACTTTTTAATTTAAAATGCTTCTGGTTCATCACTATGTGGTAGCAGTTTCATAAAATGCGTCATTGCTGATGTGCCTGTAAAATTCTGTGGTGGCTGTGACTGACCAATAAACCCCTAAAATGGCTCAGTGGAGATGGGGAAGGATGATGTGCCTATGGAATTCAGAGAATGATGCAGAGTGTGACTGAGCACAGCTGTTGTGAAGAAAGCTGACTTTATCTCAACACAGAGGGGACAGGAGGGTGGCCTTTGTTTTAGATAAACAGCTGTGTCAGGTGAGTGAATTAACTGACTATATCACAACCGAGTGGATCCACTGGCAGTGTAAATGTTTCTCCCTGAGTTAGACAGATCAGCTTGTCGGGGCAGTGAATATATGGCTCAGCCGAACATAGAGTATAAAAACTAAACAGCTAACGAAAGAATTTTGAAGAGAGCAATGGGCTTGAGCTGGCTTCAACCCACATATTCCTTCCTGGCAACTGGGGATCCGCCCACATTGTGGTGGTGAGCACGTTAGAGAGAGCTGAAATGGGAATCACATCTGTATTGAGATGGAACCGTGTACTGCAATTGCTATATTTTGCTCAAAGTAACTTATATTTGTATTGTATTGTGTTTTCAGTATGTTTTGTATCACTCTGCTTCATTAGAAACCCCATATAACATCATATATCTTGCAATAGGTAAATGCGATATGAAATACTGCACCCTCCACACGCAGAATATCTGAAAAGTTGGTCAGAGAGTATTGGACTCTGACAGAGGCATATATCTACAGGCTTCTTTCAGTAGAAAATGCACCTACTGGCTACAGCCAACCATTTGAAAACTGTACTGTGATATTCCAAGATATATATGTCATTCCTTGTGTTGCTATATTAACCAGACAGGGGAATGCCTAAACTTCATCACACTGTACTATAGTCATGTTATAAAATAACATAACAATGCTTGATTTTCTTTCAAGAAAAAGTGGTTATAGTAGCATGTGTCTTTAGTGCCTTTTCATGGCTTGTTCCCATGAAATATTTTTCTTCTAAGAGGATACTAAACAGGTACGGGAAGCTCTGCACATCATCTTATTTTTGTATTTTGAAATTAAGAGCGTGAATGGAGAGCTACAGCACAAAGCTACAAATGGAGCTTCAGAATGATAAATGTCTCAAATCAAGAAAGGGTTCCATACATTTATTTATTGGAAAGGAATATAAAAAGCACCCTAAGTGAAAGGGGGCACTGATATTAAGAAATAGTTATTATTAGGCACACACGCACCTTCTATCAGAAAAAGATCATCCCGTAAATTCACTTGATGATGTAATATTTTATTTTCATGTTTTTATCTCTTTGTACTTTAATTACAGCAGAGCATCAGCAATAATATAATATTTATGCTTGGAATATTTATGCACAGTAGAGGGTGCCAGACAGTATGCAAACACGCTTCCTATGCTAATAGTTTCTACAACTAATGATTTAAAGTGATGGAGAATGGAGGTTAATGTAAAAATATTTCCCAGTTGCAGCTGTGTTTTCTAAAGAAAGTAAACAAAAAATCAAGTCCTCTTTTATATGTTTTAAGTTGCTAGAGCCAGAAAGTAATGAAACTGATGGATTTTTAGGACATAGATCAGAGACATTTTTGGTGGCTGCATCAACATCTATTTTTCCAGACATGTTAAAGCATGACTGCTTTCTCCATTCTATCGTAACACTACAGGAGTTAGGAGAAACATTTAATAATCTTACAACAATGTTTTGTTTCTGTGGCGAAAATACTGGATTCAAGGAGATCCGCACTGTAGTCCCAACTGAGATCCTGATTATCTTGTTATTCTTCCTGGGGATTTTCAACTCACTGTGGGAGGTCACTGGATTTGTCAAGTCATTTTCTTGGGCACAATGGTATAGAATGTTTGGAAGTACTGATGAAGCCTGTTACCTACAAATTAAATATTATTATTACCCTTATACCATTATTGTTAGTATCTTAACTGCAAACCTACATTATACCTGCATGACCGTGGATTTCTCCAGTAAAAGGAAGGCAATGCACCAATAAAAACCAACTGTAATGCAGAGTTCAAATAGTGCATGGTGCCACTTTTACTTCTGGAATTTTTAGTCATGCCGACAGCTCCGTGAACCAAGAAACAGAGGCATTGAGGTGTTCTGAACTCAAAGCTTTTCACCCCCAACATTTCTCCCAGCTATCCTAGGGGTAATGACCCGTTCTAAATACACACCCATAGCCCATTCTAAAATTTTAAGCGATTCATGTTATTCAGGAGAAGGACTCCACGTCAATTTTCAAAATTAAGACAAACATTTCTCTTTGGCAGAGTAAATTTGGGATTCCAGTAACCTGTGCTGCACCAGAGGTATATTCAGACACTGTTGATGATACTCCCCCCAAAATACTTTCTTATTTGCTAACTTAGGCAATATCTTTCCCTCTCCTATAATCACTTCTGCACAGTTAGTAAATTCATTTTTGCCAGGCCTATAGACAACTGCTGTATCTCAGCTCTCTACTTAAAATTTGAACATGAAAGGAAGTTTATTTTGATTATTTATAAACCTCCCTTCTGAAATGAGACATAATGGATCCCTCTGTGTTTCTATATCACATACAGAATGAAAAAACAACCTCCAAATCTGATTATTTTACAACTGCAACTCTGTCAAGCTTCTCTAACAATCCTTCACTTTTCAATGTATTTACACTTCACATGGAAGATATAGGTGTGGAGGGTGCAGAAAACCGCTGGTAACTATTCCCAGCTCAAAGCGCGTGAAAGAAGGCAAGGTTAATTTTGTATTGTCATATATCTTAGCTTTGAATAATAGCAATTATTTTCCAAAATGTGTTGTGAATGTGGGAAATCTAAAGGTCTGGAGGAGGGCATAAAGAAAACTTCGACTTGCAGAAAACGATCATACTAGGAGATCTAGGAGACAATGAGATGATAAGAATCAGTCAAAATGAACTTTAAAATTGTGTTGACTTAATTTCTCTTTTTATGAGGTTATTGGCTTATGGGAGCAGAGGAATAATGGATCTAAATAACAGCTTTGTTAACATCGTAGTGTGATACGGAATTGACATAAGAAAGTATAAAAATATGATCTAGATCAAATTACTTTTAAAAGGTTGCATGACTACAGAAGAGCTGAAAAAGCATTATTAGTAAATATGTCTCAAACTGGATTGATAAGTCAGTGGGACTATCACAAACTTTAGGCATGGTTTTGTAGTATTCAATGTGTTTTTAATACATTAGATAACAGTAAAGTTAAAGCCTGCACTTATAACATCCTCAGATGTCCACTAAGCAGTTTGGAAAGCAGAATTCGATTCATATATTTCTTAATAAGTTTGTGAAATGGCCAGAAAGAAGAAAATCGTGTTCAATAAAAAAATGTATCCTAAACTTCTCTCAGAAAGAAACAGTAAATTTTTGGAGTAAAAAATGGGAAGTGACAGTTCGGTAGGAAAGTATCTAAGGGCACAGTTATAGCGGATCCGAAATCCAGTAAGAGTTGTATTATGCTAATAAAGAAAATTTAAAAGTTCATGGATTCTGCATCTTTCTATGCAAGAAGATTAGTATCTGAGTTTACTTTATACATAAGACTTCGGAAAAATAATGTTGCAAACCTTCAGCCACAATTTAGAAATATACAGGTGATGTAGGGAAAATCCACAGGAGAAAAAAAAAAGCCAGTCAAACTGATCAGAGTGGTGCAACACAAAATACACTTTTAAAAAGCAATTAATTTTCTTGAAGCACTGTAAACAATTATTGATCTATGAAACTGTGTATGAAATATAACATAATTTCATTCAGAACTATTCAGAATAATATTTTTAGATTTCACTATAGTGAACGGGTTTCTAAACCAAAACGAATTTTTATAAATGGGGAAAAGAAATGATGTCTCTGTTCCAATATCCATTCTTCGTCAACCATACAGCTGATAGAACACTTGCAATGCAAATTCAGCTTTTTTTTTCCCGGACATTTTGCAAAAATGAATAAGCTGTTGGACATTTTTTTTTAACTTTGTTCAATATTTACCATTACTTACTAATATTTTGTTGAGAAAAATGTCGGTCTAAAACTGACACAGCTCTTGACTGATCTCAGGACCTATTCAGTGTAAAAAGTAATTGAGTATTTATCATGCATTATTTAACCTAACTGATTGTTACCTAGATTCAAAAAGTTGATTCTTATGACTGGCTAGTTATAATTTTAGCTCCAAGAACACTTTTTTTTCTTTGCATATTGACTCACGGAGTATTCTTGCACACAGATACGTGTGTTCTTTCATTTGTGAGCGAACTCCAAACAGTTATGTGAGCTAAGCCAAACCTAATCCAAATATTTGGAACTTTAATTTATTTTGAACTGGTCTTTTTTTTTTTTTTCTTATCACCTCAAATGTTTTTAGTTAGGGTATTGCTAGTGTTAACACAAATTAATGTCAAGTCCCTGCTATTCAACAAAATGTCATAGATAAGTGTGTATGCACATAGATATACTTAAAATGGTTAAAATAATCATAAACATGGTCAGTTATTTATCATATTGGAAATGGAGAGAATTAACATTTTCACTCTTACTGGTTCAATTTACCTGTACCAACAGTGATGGTAAAAGTACATTAAAAAAACCTGCAGCACATTGAAAGTAGGCATATTTTGCTGCATAATTGGCAGGCACAATATCATGTTATCTAGTACCTCATGAATTTTGTACTTGCAAATTAGCTAGATGCTATTTGTCGCTGCAGACATAGAACTATGCTACCAGTTACCCAAAGATCAGGGCAAAAGTCAGGGCAAATGTACACCGCTTCTGACATGTTCTTTTGATTGCCATGCAGGCAGGCAGTCGTTACTTGTTTGAAGCCTGTTATCCAAAGTGCATTCACACACACGCAGCCATTCTCCCAAATGTTAGGAAAACGTGCTGTTACAACAAACCTGCTCCAGCTCTTATATTGATTCACAATTCTTTCTCTAAGCATTCGCCTTTGTGAAAATATCTCTTTTTTTTCCCCTATGTTTTAGACAAGTAAAGGGCTTAAAGGTAGAGAGGTAGTTCTCACAGCACACACTGAAATGTACACATGCTTGCAGCAAAGCGTAAAACAAAAGGATTTTCAAGCCAGACAGTTCTGCAGAAAGTTATTTCTTCTTCAGGAGATGCATGCTCCTAGCCTCGATTATAATACTAACAAGAACTGCAGGTATGCACTGATGAGTGTCCAATGAACTGAATGAGGCAAGGAAATAAAAATAAAAACATCTACACTTCCTTTCTTTCCTCATAACTTTAAAAATAATTGGTAGGCACTACATTTAGCGTTCTACCCTTGCCAGCTTTGCTAGGGTTATCCGAGACTAGAAAGAGAGCTTTACTAACAGGTTTGGTTTTGTTCTATTTAGTCTGTTCCTTCAAGAAAAACTTCAAGAAAAGAAAATGACAAGAAACTCAAAGTTTTCTCCATAAAATTTAAGCGGTTAAGTCAAGCTTCAAAGTGTCAGCATGTTGACTATGCCAGCTGCATACCGGTGCAAGTGAAGCTTGAAACCAGAAGTAAGTGTTCAAGGTGATAAGCCCAGTATCCTGGTTCACTGTGAGTACACAGTGTACCTACCTATGAGAGCGCTGTGCTAACACTTAAGCGCAATTCCTTTCTGACATGTAAAGACACCCTCGCTAGCATTCCTGATAAATCCCATGGAAGGCTTTCTTTTCTGAATGGAGAGAACGACATTAAATTATGCTAACATATTAGAAATTCATGTGACGAAATAATGCAAAAAATACACGTTGTAAAGTTACATAGTCTATTCTTACCGAACTTGAAGGCAACATGGATTTTTACCATGCCTTTAATGAAACCATATTCTTTAATCTTTGCTGGGTTCTACAAAGAGAAAGACATGAAAAACAATGAAGACATCTATTGAAATTATGAGAGCTGCTGTGTGAAAATAGTTTGATACAGTGCAAGAGCTGTGCAAGAGTTTGTACCATCTAAACTCATAATTACCCTTCACACAACGGTATGAATTGAAGACTGTGTTCTTGTAGTAATCATGGATTTGTTGCTCCTTTAGTACGCGTTTTGTCTGAGAGAGTTTGCCTGCCCAAATCTTAAACCACGCAGAAGTGCTGCTGAGCCTTTCAGTTCCTTCTAGACCGATATATTAAATATTTAGCGAATAATTGGGCTAACATGCACATCATTGCATAATGACCTAAAATATGATACTAAATCAATGAAGTGAAGAGAGGAAAATGTCTGTTATTTGAACAATAAATTACTTGTTATGATTCTTATTCTCCATGCAGGAGAGGTGAGTTCGAGCTAAAAGATTCAGACTCAAATTCAGATACGTATCAGAATTTCTTCCAGTCACCGCAGCAGCTGAGAGAAATGTTTTGGGTTTGAGCCATCTTTATACCAAGACGTCCAATGATATTCTTTAGATTGGACTGCTTTATTGCCAAATTTTTTCCTCCGTCTTGTAGAGTGCCCTTACAACAATAAGCTCCGCACAGGCTCTTTAAAAGGAACAGAAACCCCTCTACTGCTATACGATCAGCAGTTTGTGAGGAAGGGCTATTTGGCAACTGTGTCAGGTTAGGCATTGAAAGCTCTTGTTTAAAAGTTATGTCTGGAGATTAAGCATTACCCATCAAAAAGGACACATGGAAAGGTAATTCTGGCATTAGAAAAATCTTAGCAAGAAAGTGTAGTATAAAACTTTTCTGTACATTAACAGAAATCTCAAATCCCATGTATAGGAAAGGGAGAAGAAACGCTCTTTTTTTACAATGTTTTGTCAACTTCAAGCTTTAAACTGAACAATCCCAATATCTTTCCTGTCACTTGCTGAAGCTATGAAAGAGAAAAAGCTAATTATGTAGAATGGAAGTTAACATTTCTCCCAGGCTTTTGGAGGGGTTTCTTCTGTTTTGGATGCAAGGTGGGATTAAAAACTAGCTCCCTCCACCCAACTACTTCTTTGAGAAGCAAAAATGGAAAATCTAGTAACTACTTTTTGTGGAAAATATCTCTGACAATGCATTTTTCATTTGATTTCATTTCAGTGCGGAATAATGTGGACTTCTGGACTAAAATCAACGGCAGTATGTCTCTAGTTACATACTAGAGCAAAAGGAAGTGCTGATGGCTTTTGTTCTCGACCTACTGACCCGCTTCTTGGACGTACTATGTTTGGTCTGTGTCAGCGTACCCAAGCAGTCCAGAAAAATTATTTAGCACCAGAGCTGAAGAAAGCTACTTAATTAATTCTAAAACTCCGATTAACATATCAATAAGTTGAGAAAGTCTGTTACAACCTATGATGAACTATTGTGGCCAGGCAGACTCTTAATTACTATTTCTAAACTCAAATATGACTGCGTAGCATTGCAATGTATATAGTGTAAGATTTTTTCTTGCTGTTGAAATATAAAAGCTATATTTGACTGTATTTGTGATCCTATAAAATGTTTTAATGATGAAATAGTGCATTAGCAGACAGCAGTAAATAAATGATTTACAGTGCTGTTGTCTAGAGCATCAACAATTCAGGTTGTTACAAAGATTATGCTAGTAATTAGTTATTTAGAAATGTCTGCAAGCAAATAGGAACCTTTTGCTTTTGAGAGTCAGATTTTTGAGTGACCCATTAGAATATAGCATGGAAATACTGTAATCTCTTGAGGAGGCAAAAAAGAAGATTTCTTGAATGAACAAGAGGCACAAGCAGAGACACAGTGTAATACCATTATCAGTTTACAGGAAAGATGTCGACTTTGCTCAACTACTTTGTGGAATTCATATTGTTTCCTGTTTTGGATAACATTGAATGACACATTTCCTACCTACAGCATAAATGTCAGTTATTATTACTAGTCATATTTATAAAAAGCCTTTCATCACCCAGTCATGAACCAGAAGTAAGCGTGTGAATCAAACAATACGAGTGCCTGCTGTGTTCTTTTATTCCTCAGTCAATAACAGGACATCAGGTAATATATCCTCAATAGATGCACAACTTCTAAACACTGCTGAAAATTAAAATAGTTATCACTGACTCCACACTACACATTGCTTTTATCGAGCTTTAATAAATGATTAAGCTATTTAGTATAATCACATGGCTCATTGAAATTATATGGCTACCATATATTCTAGAATGCAGCTGGAAAAGTGTTTCTCCAGATTAAATTGTCACATTAGATAAATACATATGCCAGATATAGTAATAAGCATCCCAAACATGGATGTTTAAGTCAGTGAGTAGCAGTGTACTAATCTCTGGTATGAGAGCTGAATTTAGAGTCTCCAAATAATAAAAGAAAATCGATTAGACCTGAACGGTTGTCAAGAAATTCTCATTGTTCAAGTCAAGTTGAGAGAAATATGAATGTTAAAAAATCTTTAATGTACATTTTAGAATTCTTTCTTTTTTAATATTAGGTAATATTTACAACTTAGAAAAAGCTGTTGTTATTGGGTTTTTTTAAGAGTACACAGTGGTAAAATTATCAGCATCCCTCACAGTAGGATAATTGTGAGCAGCAGAAATCCAGCTGACTTACACAAAACTATTCTGTATCCTGTGTTAACAAATACTGAAATTGTACTACAGCTCCTGGGTGGAAGATCATTACATTTCATTCTTATCTCCCATTTTTTAATCTCCTTTAGCTAGGAATATGCGATGAATCAACTGTTCAGCTTTAGCCTCTGTTATTTAAGTATAAAGCATAACAGGGTGCGATGACCGTGATGTGTTTGCCATTTGTTCATCCATATTTGTTGTCCAAGCCAATGGCAGATCTATTTTCTAGTGTTTGGGTTTTTTTTTTTATACAATTGCTTTTATCAATTTCACAGCTGGGTTGGCTGAGGAACAAGGAGGTCAAACATCTTGTCAAAGCTTGCAGAGTCTATGGCTCAGTTAGGATTATAATTTGCTCTGGGCAACTGGTGCCTCTGTGGTTTGCACTAAATGTTAGATAGGGGGCACACAGATATTTTGAGATGCCTGGATATATTTATGGATTGTAACGGGACACTTTGGTACTAATTACTTGCTACTATTGAACAGTAAGCTCCTTCGTAGCTGGTCTAATTCCATTCTTACTAAGCAGTAATTTCTGCATACATGCATTGTTCACTGTGACTAAGATTCATGTCAGAACATCAGTGCCTTCCAGATCAACTCAAAATTAAATAAATATCCTAGAAAAACATGTCATTTAATAAAAGAGATTAAAATCCTGCATAAACTACCCTTAGGTGAATAATCAGAATAACTTATTTTTTCAGGATGTTAATGTTCATTCCGTATTTCCGAAGCTTCTCAAATATTCAAAGTACAAACATTCATACAGTTCCTCAACCAATATTTATAGTTTGAAAACATATCTTTGTTACAAATTTTTCAGGTCAGTGAAAAATATCCACTTATAAAGGGACTACATAAGAAAGGGAAGTAGAATGATACAATTTATTTCTACCACCAACTGAAGAGGACAAAAGTAATGAAAAGTGTTAAGTTGTTAAGGTCCTATCTCTCTACATAAGAAAATACTAGATTTGCCTGGATAACTTTCTCCTGCTGTGTACTTCATACATTGAAGATTTTTGAAAACTGTCATTCCTATACACTTCTGTTTTACAAAAATTCTAAATCTAGAACTCTTACAACACTTACATGAAGACTACTGCAAAGAGTTTATGTTACTCAGGTGGACTTGCATTCTGTAATTCCACTGAGTCTGCAATTCAATTGTGTACCGTATGAAAAGGTGTTTGTTCTGTTCTAAGGTCATATTACTTAGTGCCCTAGTTCCAGCAGTCTGAAAAATAGCAAATAATTGTTTTCTATTTGCTCTCAGCATTCAGTTCATGATTTTACAGATTTCTGTCACATCATCCCTTAAAAGTGTTATTCTATTTATTTCAATAATGTAAATGAAAAGACATACGAAAAAAAACATTCTTTATTAAATTTAGCAGTTTCTTGTACTGACATATGATTTGGGGAAAAAATCCTCAGGCATATCACTCTTTAGTAGTAGAAATGCCCTTTATCTCCTCTGAGTGACTACCAAATCACATGAGTCATTTAACTTTTCTGGAACGGTCTTACTGATCTTGGATGAATTTTTTATGACGCATTGAGATCTATTCACCACTCAGGCCAGCATTAAGTTTTTGTAAATACTGTTAGTTTTCAAAACTTCAGCAAGTTACTCCTTTTTGACCTGCCCTGCTGAGACTAAATTCGTCTTTCATCATGTTCCTCTTTCTCTTGTCCGTATGTATCAGAAGACTTACTTACATGACCACAATTTCTATTTTCCTCGGAAGGTCACTACTTCACTCAGTCTGTAGTGTGAAACTGGTTCCTGTGCACTCCAACCTGGCCAGTACATATTCCCCTATACTACCTGTGACAATAGATGTAATGAACAGCAGAAACTGTTTCTCTGTTCTCGATATAACTTTTGAACTTTTACTTGACTCCAAATCAGCCAAAAAATGTCAAAAATCTGTTCAGTCCTTGCTTGGAGTTATGCAGAGAAGATCTATTTCTTAATTTTACAGCTTCAAAGCAGTAGAGTCCAGAAACTCTACTAAGTTACATAATTTGACAAAAGAGACAAACAGCAAAACACATACCCTTGGTAAATGCATTTATTTTTTATTCGATCCCTGAATGCCAAGTTTCAAATCCCTAATTCATGGTATGATGGCAGTAATGCCTTTTAGCAAAATGACTGCAAGATTTAGCATGGACAAAAAAACCTTTTCTGTCATCAAGCTCATCCTGAGAGATGAATATTTTGGTCAAACTTTGATAAAATAAATTTATACAAATGATTAAACAATTGCAAATGTAAAAGCTGTTGAAAGTGGTTTCCTGTAAATGGAAATATCAGATTAAATATCTTACAGGCTTTATACTACAGTTTATACCTTGAATTGACATAGCATCATGTGTCCTTGATTCACAGACACCTAACAATAAATAGACCATTAAAAATGGAATAATCAGCTGCTTATTTGTGCTTTTATTGATTCACTTTGTCACTCACACTAACCGGATGAAGGCTAGGCTCTAGCCTCTTTGCTTTGTGATATCAAAGTAGATAACAAATCTAAACAAATTAGTGAAAGACAGCACAGATCTGTCACCATCTACAAAATATACACCTTTTTTTCCCCCAGATTTTGCAGTATTGTAGATATAAGTTGGGAAAATTGAATCCTTCCTACACCTTTGTGGTGAAATCAGATGCTTGTTTAAATCACATGGGGGTGTTTTGCTTTGTTCTGTTTATTATTTACTTTATTACTTAGAGTGGATAATTCCTTTTTTTCTTGGGAACTTCCTTTGTCCTGAAACAGAACTTAAAATTTATAGAGTTCATTTTATGACGAATACCATTTGACAAAATATTACATAAGAAAAAAGGAGAATAGTTAAGTCAGTGAATGACATGGAAATAAACACATCAAAGGCAAGCTTTTGAGCTTATCTTCCAATCTATTTGCTCTGTTGGAGTTATACCCAGAGAAGAGGGATCGGATTCTCGTAGATCACTCATGAAATGCCGGTAAGACCAATGACATGCTGCATTAATATGCCACTATTAATCAACTTGCTAGATTCAAATATTTTTGAGTGTAATATGAATAAGTATTCTGTATCTGACACCCAAATCAAGTGCATATTAAAGTTGCAGAAAAAAACCCCAACTGTACTTCTGAAAAAAATTTGGGGATTTGCTTTAGGAATCCCATGAGCAGGGTTTAATATAATAGCCAGAATGACAATTACAAATAGTTTAATTCCATAAAATTCTGTATATTGACATACTATTCTCTATCAGAAATACACTGTTCAATCATTTTGCTTGAATGCATTCCCACTAAAAAACTAAGGATCTGAATACAGAGGTTGTATAAGTCATCCCAATTCATCCTTTGCATGATTATAAGAGTTTTGAAAGATTAAAATTGGATATTTACATAAAAATGAATGTCCCCCTAGTCATCCCAGGAACAGTGATACCCTTACTGATGTTCAGCTATTTCTTTCCTTAGTTTCTGCTGCTTCACTAAATTCCTTCTTTCTGTGGGAAAAAATTAGATTGGCAAGGCAATCAGCAACTCAACCCCCAAAAAGATCTGAAGGAAGTATCCTTGACTATTTGTTCTATAAATTCAGTTTGTCTTTTTATGATCACTTTCTGAAAGCACTCAATTGTTCAGAGTTCACTGGGTATACTTTTGGCTTGATTGCTTGAGTATTTGCTGAAAGTAAATTTTAAACTGAACATCTGATTATCAAATTTGTAGTTTGCCTTCATGCTGGGTTGGTTAGTTACCATGAGTCACATGATATCTGGATTTTGATTGCCTGGCATACATTCTTAACACCTATTATAATCAAACACAGTTGGAAATTCAAACTGAATTGCTTAAGTTAGTCAAATACATGTGTTACTGCACAGAAGTTAGAGCACAAACTGATTGTAATATTCATAATTCACAATTAAAATGACACACTAAGAATTATTTGCTAAAGAAATTACTGAATCACTCTGAATAATGAATAAATCTGAGAAATGAATCACTCTCAAAGAGAGAAAGGTGAAATTCATCAAATTATTTGTTCTGAATTACTTTTAATTTCCAATATTAAAACTTCATGCTATTGATATAGGCCAATCAAATAAAGGGTAAAAATTAGTTATACAGTACGAACATAATACTCTGAATAGTCCAAAGTGCAAGAGCAGAAGGCAGATATCAACAGCAGAACTACACAATATCATAAACATTCCTTGCCCTGAGCTGCAATGTAGATGTTTTAGTAATTACCTACCCTGTAAAGTTACTTTGTAGCGGTGGATGAAGGACATTCTGTAGTCTTGAATAGCTTAAAAAAATTTTTATCTGAGATGTAATTGGTTAGAAATATATGCATTATGTAATTTTACTTGTTGCCCTATAATGAGTGTGTAAATATTCCTTTCCCAGAATTGTCTCTTGTGTAATATAGACTAAAACATGGCAAATATAGTTATTGACTACTTGTGGCATCATCTAATACACTGTGTAGATAATTCATACCATGCAAATATGTTTGAAAAGTACGTAATGGAGGATAGATCAGTTATGAATTGCAACATCCTCAGTAAAATTTTTCTCCCGGTAAAGCAGACTACCCTAAATTAGACTCATCCTCTCCACTACCTAATAGTTACCTACAAATCACTATTGGAGTAAAAACCAGTAAATCTGCCATTGCTACCTTCAACAGAACTAGCTAAACCTTTATGATGGAACATCTGAACAACTGGCAACTTGGCCATCCATAGAGACCTGTGGCTCTGTCTTTCAAGTTTACAGATAGAGCCAGGAGTAAAAAAAAATATTTCAGAGTCTGAATCGAACTAATTTTTAGCTGATAATTTGATGTTTTTTCAAAAATGCAATGATTAAAGCAACCCATGCCCATTCAACTTTATACTGAGTCTACACAGATGATAACTTCCTTATCAATAAAAATTATGTACAGCATCATGTGGAGCTATTCAATCAACAATTCCCGGAGATCATCTTTGCTATAGAGTATGAAAGATCTGGGAATCCTTTTCTGGGATGTTAGGTTTTATGTAGAAGCACCAGCCCATTTGCAAGTACTTGATATGAAAATGGTATTCCTTCAAACACGTCAGGGAGCATTTTCAGCACAACACACTGAGATTTAGCTGCTTGATTCTCATTAATGTTAATAGGACTTGCATGGCTACATCCCCGTGGACTTAACTAAAATGTTGCCCCTTCCAGTTCACATCTGCATACCACACGCCTATTCATCGCAGGCTGACTATTGGACTCGTTTCACAGACGATACAGTAACAGGAGCTCGTGCTGCATGACGTAACTGAATTGAGGTAGAGATCTCATGAAATCAAGCTTTTAAAAAGTCACTGAGAAACGTAAGCCAAGAATAACGCAATGTAATAGAGATGTCCCCAGTAAATGTGGATAGTTGTATGTTAAACAACAGTCATTATTTGAGGTAGTGATTATAAATGGTATGTTGACCACTGTATACAGCAACAGGCTAGGGCCAGGATGACCTGCTCTCTATTCCTAACTCTTTGTGACTTTGGATAAGTTGTTTTGTTTTCTCTGCCCTGGTTTCTGTAGTAGTGAAACACGAATAGTGAAACTTGGCTCTTCATTGTACCGCTTAGCAGAGAACTCTATAGAAGAAGTATTATTTATCCCTAACACAACTGAATGTTCATGTTCACTGATGTGGTAACCTAAGAGCAAAATTTAGATATATTTAATGTTAAATGCACAGAATCATTGAAACCAAACTACTCTCAAACCAAGTTCAGGCACAGTGGACACAGAGCTATGTTTAAAAAGATAGTCCTATACAGCCTACAAAATATATGCTTTCAGCAGGATATCAATTTCAATTTTTAACACAGCACAAAATGAACATATCTCTACTCAGAGTTGCAAATATTCATTAGTCAAATGGTTTAAGAAGAGATAAAGAATTTAAAACGCTTAATTTGTGGGGAAATAACCTGGAAAAATCTAGAGATTAGAGAATTTAGAAGAAGCAGTATATATGTACTGCTCATGGTCTTGAACATATCAATCACATATTGGAATTTTAGTTAGGCTAGCAATGTTATATCAAGAACGAGTGGAAATGAACTTTAGAGGACTGTCTCTTCTTTATGATGTAACTTGAGATTGTTTTGCAAAGTTACAGCTTTCATCACGTTACCCATTGTTTTGATTAAGTTGTTGTCAGTTCTGTTGGGACCTCAGACTTTAAGCTGCAGAGTATTCTAACTCCTGTTGTCTGTAATAAGTGCCGAGCACCATGCACAGTCTGATTCTTGAGAATTAACTATTAATTTTTCAGTTTCCTTTATTTATGTCAAGGAAACTAGATATTTAGACAGCAATTCAGAATTACATTTATGGTCTTGCAGCAAGTCCTTTTGCAATAAGTACTGATCGTTAAAACATAGGTCTACCAAACAAACAATCCGTTCATCATTAATTAAATCAATAATCCTGGAAAGTACTTTGTTGTCCCTTCCCGCATTTTCTTAGAATACACGGGAAATTTTTCTTGTTCTAGCTTATATTAATTTTGACTTAGTCATAGCATACCATAAAAACAAGAGCATTACCCAGTTCATTGGAACACGTTATACTGACATTACCAAGCCTATTAAATCCTGCAGGAAGCAGTTGAACAGCTACACAATGAACAAACAGTGGGAGCCAGATGTAACTCTGAAGACCACAGAATACTGCCCCAAGAATTTTTATGTAATGATATAAATCTACTATAAAAACACTTTATGGATTGAATAGGACTTTGACCTATCAGCTTTCATTATTCCTCCTCTGTTAAACTACTTAGACTTGTAACTTAATTTGCATAGATTTTTAACTGCTTTTGAACCTGTACTGATAGCCATGGCTGTTGCTCACATGGGAAATTTACAATAATGAGGCAACTATTCCCAAATTATTCACAGCAAGCCATATGTTTGCTAAATATGCTTTTTTGCTCAAAAATTGGATAGATTCAGCTGTATAATTTTGTATATGATGTTACTTGTTCTTAGAGGAACAGAACTCGAGTGGTGTAGATTTAGGATACAGAAGGTCGTCAAAGTATACAGACATTTTTATGCACGCCTAAAAGAGAGTTAAGCATTACAAAGTGAGCTTGAAACATGTAAATTTTGAGCATTTGGATACTGTTGCAGAATCCACGACCCAAAATTAATTGGTTAGGGTCTACATGCAATTTATGAGTCAAGTTATCTGGTTAGAATTTATCAACATCTTTCTGTTTAGTATGGAACTGTCTAGCCTAGCTACTAGGAAAACCCTTGAAAGAACTATGTTGGCCTCACGTACACAAGATTAATTGTCTGACATTTTTTCCTCTGCTGACTTGCTGCCCAGAATTCACTGATGAAGATAAGCAGCTATGAGCCTTTTTTTTTTTTATGAAAGGAACAGAAGAATTTACTCCTATCCAACTGTTGAGGAAGCTTCTCTTTCTCATATATCCCTGATTTCCCCACATGTGCCACTTCTTCATTAGTTCAAAGGCAAGGGTTATTGTCCAACATATGGTAGATCTCCATTCAACTTCTTCCACTGCACAGGTTCATAGCCTCCCCAGAAAATATCATCTTCCCCTAGAATTATAGCTTTAGGCTGTTTTTGTAGGGCAAGCAGCTGTAGTATTATTCCCTTTTTCTTGACTTCCACTTGCTTTCTACTTGTATTCATTGCATCTTGTGCGTGCTCCCAAAATACCCATCAGCTGAAGCCCTCCATGTTCATGTGAGTAAAATAATACCTACTTTTCTGATCAAACATTGGCCTGAATTAAAGATAAAACCGCTCAGCTCAGAAATGTTGTTTCAGGACTGAAATGATTCTTGCTTCTTGCTAAAAAGGAACATTAGACTCCTGTAGAATTCTATATTTGAAAAATAGCACTGAATTACACCTTAGGATCAGTTGCCTACATTCCACTTTCTATTTTTATTTTCTTTTTAATTTTGTATTATTTATTAGAGTAAGGTCTCATTAGGATAGTTAGAATATGCTTAACCTTTCCTATTCCTTCTTGAAACCTCATTCCAAGGAAATGTAATTTATTTTAATATCTTACTTGATATTTCTTATCAAGTTTGTCTCATCATGTCCGTCCTTTAATTGCATGTGGAATGTATGTTTTATGAAGCAAATTACAAACCTTGACAAGGTGATACCTTTGCAGTAATCTGCCCTCATCACAGCCACCTTAATACAGTAGCACGTGTAAAAATAAATTTTGCACTTTCTAAAATATATCTACAGACATCCCACTGTCACACTAGCTCAAAACCCAATGAAAATTATTTGAACTCAAAAGCTGAGACACAAAATCATGTGTCACTTAAACATCTACTCACATTTTTAGACCTGAACTATTACCAAAATAAAACTTAATTTTCAAAATCATTGGTTTTGGAACAGTGTGACTGTTACATTAAATTCAGGTCAATCAAGATATACTATGAATTCTCCTAAGGATAGATAAAAAGAGTGTCAAAATACCTCTCCTATTTCATTCCAATGGAAACTGTGAATGCCACTTCTATAAGAGGGTGTGCTGGGAAATTGGAAAGTATTTTGGCCCAGAGCCCGTAGAGATTGTGCTCTGATGTCTGTATAGCATTTTCCCGCCTCAATCTCCACCCAGTTTAAAGATCTGATTACATTTTGAAGCAGTGTCTTCATTTAAGGTCAAGAAAAATCTTTAACATGTTAATCAAAGTGAATACTTATTGTCATATCTCAATTCTGACATTTAAAAGAAACTTCATGCAAATGAGATATGTGACTGAATTGCTAGAAAAGGCTATCAAATACTGAACACAGAAACACAATGAACCTCACTACATCGACTGAAGTCCTTCATGTGCCTCCTCTAAAGTGCAAATTAGACTGAGATTTGTGAACTTTGAAGTTTAGGAACCCTTGGATCTATGTTCCTTAGTGCATACTGATGTCTATACTAAATCAAAATTGAAAGTATACCATTAAACAAAATTTCCTGCTGTTGTGTTTCCTGTGCTTGTAGATTCAGAACTGAAGAGCTAGTAAGTTTAACAAAGTTGTCTGATAACCCTGAAGATTGTCTTTTAAAACAAAAGACATTATTTTGTGATGGTTTTCTTTTTAATATTTGACTTCACTACTTTCCTCTGATCTGATTTTATTAAGAGGTAACATATTCTTTAATTCACAGGCCACTTCTTTCTATTGTTGAAATCAATACTTTATCAAATATGGAAGCTAGCTTTCTCATTTCAGGAATGAAAATGTACTGAAAATGTAAAGATATTCATTGTAGCCAACAAAGGGTGGCATTAGTGAGGAGGTGTAGTGTTACACATTGATTAAATAACTTTACATAGTTTTCTCACTGTTAAACTCCAAGAAATTTAAAAGGTCATGCTAAAGAGATGGAACTTGATTTTGATCCCATAGAAGTTTTTTGTTTGTACACATCCAATCTGTTGGATTTTAGAGATCCAATCAATTGGTAGACAAAGGGAGAGCTGTCGATACTGTCTACCTTGACTTCAGGATGCTGTCTCCTATAGATCCCCATAGATAAGCTGAAAAAGCATGGGCTGGATGAGCAGACAATTAGGTGGACTGAAAACTAACTAAAAGACTGGGTCCAGAGGGTTATGTTCAGCAGCATAAAGTCTAGTTCAAGGCCAGTAAGGAGCAGAGTACCCCAGTGATTAATACTGGGTCTAATCCTGTTCAGCATCTTCAATAATGATGGGGTAGAGTGTACCCCCAGCAAGTTTGCAGATGATACAAACCTGGGAGGAGTGACTGGTACACCAGAAGGTCATGCTGCCATCCAGAGCAATCTTGAGAGACCAGAGAAATTGTCTGACAGGAACCTTCAAGGAGAAATGCAGACTCCTGCATCTCGGGAGGAATAATGCCATACACCTGTGCATGCTGGGGGCCAACCACCTGGAAAGCAGCTATGCACAAAAGGACCTGGGGCTCCTGGTGGACATGAAGTAGAACATTGTGCCCTTGGGGCAGAGAGGGCTATTAGGTATCCCGGGCTGCATTAGGAGCAATGTTGTCAGCAGGATGAAGCAGGTGATCCTTCCCCTCTATTCAGCGTTGGGGAGGCCACACCTGGACATGGAGCTACTAGACAGAGTCCCGTGAAAGCCCACTAAAATGATTAAGAGACTGGAACATCTCTCAGATTAGGAGAGGCTGAGAGCTGGGACTTATCAGTCTAGGGAAGAGAAGGATCTGGGGAATCTTATCAATGTGTATAAATACCTGAAGGGAGGGTGCAAAGATGAAGCCAGGCCATTTTTAGTGGTGTATACTGACAGGAGAAGATACTATGGACACAAAAGGAGGTTCCATTTGAACATCAGGAAACACTCTTTTAGTGCGAGGGTGACTTAGCACTGGAACAGGTTGCCCAGAAATGTGGAAGCTCCATCCTTGGAGATATTCAAAAGCCATCTAGACATGGTCCTGGGCTACCTGGTCTAGGTGGCCCTGCTTGAACAAAATGTTGGACTAAGTGACCTCCACAGGTCCCTTCAAACCTCATCCATTCTGTGATTCTGTGAGACTGTGTGATTCTGTAATTCTGATCCTGTATTTCTGTTTTACACAACAACAAATATAAGTAAAGTAAAAGTAGAAGCAATTAAGAACAATTAAGAACTACCTTGTAATAATATAATAATATAATAATATAAATATAAGAATAAAGACTGTGGAAACTTTTTTCCTTGGAAACATGATAGGCTAAAAGATAATGAAGTACAAGTAAAACACATTGAGGTTTGAGACTTGGTCAGTGAAATTCATATCAAAGCCACATGCAGTTTTGGTTCCAGATCCTAGCTATAAATCAGAAAGTAGCGGAATCTAATTTTGCAGGTCCCATGTGAATTCTTTAAATTCTGCACTTAGGCTAAAAAGGCAGCAGAGACATGGCATTTGTTCTTTGATAAGATAAGACTGACCAAATTTCTGCTGTTAAAATTTCACAAACTCTTGAATCTTCAGCAGGATTATTAATGATAATATTCCTCTATCTCCCTTTCTGTCATTTAATCTTGCAGAGTGCGGAAGACCTCCTGCTGAATGTTCTTGCCTCTCACAGGTGTCATTGGTAGCTGATAGCATGCAACACTTCACAGATACACTCAGTAGCGGAAATACTCCACAGGTGTGGCATCTGAGCCATTTTCAGATAGAACAATAAAAAATATAAACCAAATGGTTACATATTCTTATTTAGGCGCCTACTGGAAGATTTTCATAAATTACAGATCCTTAATGCTCCTAATCGCTCAAGCCGATATACTCAAGGATCTAGCTTCCTTTGGTGCATAGACCCTTCTGTCTGGTGCTGAATACGGACCAAAAAAATACACTGAAGACTCCTACATAAAACAGTTAATTCAACTAAGTTCAAGTTTTATTCAATTGTTACCTCTAATTAATTACATAATTTTTTTACTTGTTCTGAAGGTTCTATTAACAGATAATAACAAATGTCACTCTTTTACTTAATTAAATTATGCTTTAATATACTTCAGTGTCAATTGCTGTTAACTACGGTCATATTATCAGTAGTAAATTAATTACAGCTAGGTGTTTGGTAATATTTCATCTTATTTAGAAACTGTAGAAAATATCCAGTGACATTAATATCAGTTATTTAAGAGCATTTACTATAAAAATATTTTTATTTTCCTTGAGAAATCCCAATGTTTAAATAGAAGACTTTTACTCCTTCAGGAGTATAAAAGATTATTTATTAACAATGCAGTTTTGATGGTTGGAATTAGAGCTAACACACAAAGAGAAGCCAGCAGAAGCTGTGAACCTGTAGGGCTAACAGAGGTTTCTGGCTTAAAAGCTAACTCTTTCTTCAATATACACTCACAGATATGCTACACAATTGGAGACTGTGAATGTGTATACACACTGGGTTTCAGCCTAAGCAAGTTATCCACATTTAATAGTTGTTGTTGAACCAAAGGAATTTACTTCTATTAAGATTTACGAGAAAAGACTCTGTTGTAAACCACAGAACCTATTTTATCAGTAAACACTTGAATCTCAACACAAAATAAGTTACTGTAACTAGGATGAGAGGTAGTTAACAAAGAGGTCTTTGGAAAGGCATTGCACTGAGCACATAAGTCATCAGAAACAAAACTCCAGTATCATTAATAACATATCTTTCTAGTAAAGCAAGCAAAAATATTTTTTTATGTATTCAAAGAGCACTAAAGTAATCATTTTTTTTTTTTTTTACCAGTAAGAAGAGCAAAAAAAATGTTTTTATAGTCCTAATTCTAAAGGGAGAAAGATTTGTAGAATATGAAAGAAAAAGGCCATCACAAAAAAAAAAACAAAACCCCCCCCCCCCCAAAACTAAGAACATTCCCAGGAGTCACTAATCTTCTGCTTTCTTTGGATGAATCTGATTTCCTCATCTTTAAATTTACAACACAAAAGTAATTCCTATAAATTCGTTAATATATGGCTAGCAAATTCCAATTGTGACTATCTTTTTTCCCATTCTTTTCAGCCAATAGTCTTTAGCAACACCTAAAGTCTTTGCAGAGGTGGTGAAAGAAGTTAATTTAGAACACAGAATCCCTTGCAGAGACACTGAGATTTCAAGGCAATATTACACAGATGGCTGAACATTGCACCAGCATAGACATGTTCTCACCAAGTCTGCAAATTTATAAACATGTTCGTCATATAAAGATGATAGAAATCTGGGCCAATATCCCTATTTCACTCACTATCTAGTATGACATAACATCCTGGCTTTAATTAAGTATCTGAAGCATTCCATCACTAGCACCCTTTTCTCTGTGACTCCCAAAACTCTCACATAATCTTAGTCACCGTGATATACAATTATAAAACCTTTTTTTGTAGATCATCATTCTGTGATTCTGTGAAAATACTACATGTCTACAAAACTGCACATCGTGATGTTTCTTATAATAAAGGCAGAAAAATCTAATGGTTTTATTGAGGTGTACAGGTTTTGGTTGGGATAGAGTTAATTTTCTTCATAGTAGCTTGCATGGGGTTATGTTTTGGATTTGTGCTGAAAACAGGGTTGATAAAGCAGGAATGTTTTATCTACTGCTGAGCAGTGCTTACACAGCATAAAGGCCTTTTCCACTTATCACACCATTCCACCAGTGAGTAGGCTGGGGGTGCACAAGAAACTGGGAGGGCACACAGTTGGGACAACTGACCCCAACTGACCCCAAGGATGTCCCATGCCATATGACATCACACTCAGCAATAAAAGCTGCAGGGAAAAAGGAGGAAGGGCAGGGGGATGTTCGGAGTGATGGCATTTGTCTTCCTAAGTAACCTTTATGTGTGATGGAGCCCTGCTTTCCTGGAGATGGCTAAACATCTGCTCAGGAAATAGTGAATTAATTCCTTATTTTTCTTCGCTTGTGTGCATGGTTTTTGCTTTACCTCCTAAGCTGTCTTTATCTTACCCCACAAGTTTTCACACTTTTACCCTTCTGATTCTCTCCCCCATCCCACTGGTGGGGAGTCAGTGAGCAGCTGTGTGGTGTTTAGTTGCTGGCTGGGGTTAAACCGGAACACCACAATAATTCTGGATTTGTGGGTTACATACTCTTACATTTTTGTATACAAAGGGTAATAACAAATTATATTGGAAATAGCCAGAAGTATTAATAGCTTTCAAAACAGAAGGAGAAAGGTCAGATTTGGTTCTACCAAACAGCAAAATTCTCATTTGATATTAAATACTTTAAAAAATTAAAGTCTGTAAGAAGGAAAGCAACAATGAGCCAGATCACAGGTAATTAAACTGTATTCTCCATGCACGCAGCTACTTGTGGAAACGCCGTTTTGGGGTATTTTATAGTTCCAGCTTTTAAAGTTAGATAAAGAACCCATATATACTTATACGTAAACAGGTTTCATATAAACAATGGATGTATCAAAGACTATCTTAGATACTAGATCCATACAAGAAGAAGGGTGAAGTAAATGGCTTGCCAAAATGACCCAGCTACAGTTGCAGAGGGTTTTTAATGTCTAGTAAACTGATTGTTTAAAAAAATCTGAAGTACCTTGGGATTCAACGGTTACCCAGGAAGGCAAGATTTAGTAGAAAGAGAATCATCTTTGAACCTGTTTTTCTTCATGTTTCTGTTCCTTTCTGCAAAAGAAGATGATACTTCATCTAAGTAACGCATCTGATACAACTACAATTTTACATCTATGGTGAACAACCTTGCTGCCTCAGGAACCATATAGACTTTTCTTAATTGCAACAAGGGACATGATATTCACCTCAAACATATTCCAAGATAATTAGGGGAACTTAGAACTGATACAACAGTTTCACTGCAGACACAAAGAACAAGCATTTTAGTCTAGAAGATTGTTTTCAGTATTAGTAGCAGCTGCCCTTCATGATTTGAAAAAAAAAGTAAAAATGACAGACTTTATTATATTTAATTAGTTGTGCACCATTGCTACTGTCATGTCATAATACAGTTTTTGACAATTTATACTACGACATGACAGTGGAAGCACATCATCAGCTTGATCAAATACACTGCACAGAAAAATAAAGACAAAACAGCATTATAAAATTCTTTAAATTTTTACAACAAAGAGTTCTAGAAACCAAAAAGGGATGATTTCAAAATAAACGCTTTCTGCACAAGGTTCCAAAAAAGTATAGATTTTTAAATACTGAAGATTTTAAGGAAAACAGATTTTTTCATGGGGAAAATCCGTAACTTTCTGACACACAAAAAAAATTAAACAGCTCCAGTGAGAACCACTTTAGGGTTGACTCTGCAATCAACAGAGTACATGTTGTTTTACACACAAGGTAACATGCATTAATTAGCTGATGTAATATTATGACTAACAGATGGGATGCATAAAACAGTGCCAACAACACTTCAGCAGTTCTTATTTAATACATTCACCTTTAGGAAAGTCATGAAGATTCAAGGATAATGTCATTACCTTTTGCTTTTATGCCTTCAAATGCCCTGCTTTGATACTGATGTTTAACTGGGAGAATGATGTTATTCAGGACATTGCCTTCATTTGTTCAGTCTAGTTCGTAAATTATGCCTGCAGTATAAAAATATTGGTTATTCAGAGCAAAAATACATGTGTTACTATAATGCCCTAATTTAAATTTATATCTTTCTAAGAACATTGCTTTCCTCTTCATTTGAATCATAAATGTTGGTATAGACTTTGAATGCAGAAGGGAGCCTGAACTGTGAAACTTTAATAGATGTCTGTGCTTAGTCTACTGCCCCTTGAAGAAGTTTCTGATATTTTTGAAACAAAAAAAAATGCCATGTTTTTACTGGCAGTTATTGTTGCATTACAGATGGTCAAGGACATAGGCGGGTGAGCGAAAGTAAAGTGAATTAACAGAAATTGACTAAAAGCTGCAAATAACTACTCTTCTCAAAAGCTGTAGATAACAACATGGATGATTTCAAAACATGTCTATCGCACTAAAAATGTATTAAACCAGTTTATTTTTAATTGAATTTTAGAGAAGTATCATTGGAATTTTAGAGAAGTAGAACTCTCAGAAAAAGCCACAAAACCCTTGCAAATTATGATCTTACCCAGTGACTACTAGGAAAATCAAATACATAAAATAAAACCTGGGAGTGGAAATCACACTTTTCCCTTCCAAACTGCAACCCACTGACTAAATGCATGTTCTTCCTGGGCATCATGTTCCAGACCCAGTTTGCACATTGACAGAGCACGATGAATGGAATGCTCTCATCTTTGCTTTTTACTAACAATGATAATGGAAACTATGATAGCATCACCAGCCTCTTGCGCCCAAACTACAGAACGGGCTGCTTGAATTACCACTGACATGTTACATGCAATCTTGGTGTCGACAAAAGGAACACACTGGATATGCAAAGGCAGGAATTTATTACTGTTATTCCAATTAAAGTCCTGGTACTCTAATTAAAGAATTCTTATTCACTTGCAACAATGCATTGATATTTTAAATTACTTTAATATGATACAAACACAAACTATCTAGCATCTTCCCCTTCCTCTGGTGATATTTTCTCCCCTTCCACTGTCCCATTCGGTTTCAAGGTAAATGACCAGTCTAGAGCAAAAGGGTGTATTAGCTAGTCATCAGCATCCTAATTCCACAAGATTATGTTATCAAAGATGGAAAAATCTCTATTTCTTCCAAATATAGTGTTTTCTGCATTTGGATATCTTTGTTTCAGGAACCTACTCAGGTTTTAGGTTTGAGCTAGGCACCTATAACAGCTGTGGATAAGCAAAACAACGAAGTTCCCAGGACACACGGAAGTGTAGTTTCAAACAAGGATGAGGGCATTTTCAGCATATTCAGCAATTGTCCCATTTTGGCTATTTCTTAAATCTTGTTTTAGCCAACTTTTCTTTCGTTGGATCTTCTCACAAATAGGTTCCTGTCCAAGATACGTGTGCTAGATTCTGTATCAATGTGTTTACCTCATAGTGCATTTAAATCACAAGCTATAATCAATTGTAAAGTTTTTCTCAGAATGATAAAGCTTTTTTTTATTGGTATCAACTTGTACTGCATTCATTTCCCTGGATTGTTACAATCCACAACTAACATTGTTCTACAAAACTGCATATTTTACTCTGATGCCCCTTTAATATGACAAAACAATGTTGACTTAAAGTTTTAAGTGCTTTAGAAAATGTTTTTTCATGAAGACATGCCATAGAACTGCATACGTATAATAAACTACTTCCATTACACTGGCCTTGCACACTGACTTTTTATTTTAAAAAAAAGGTAAGGAAAAGAACACTTGAGGTGATCATCATAGTTCATAAAGATTTGTAAAATGCTTAGCTTTTTGTAAATCAGCTCTTTGAGCAATTCACTTTGTTTTTCAAACACAGTCAAATTATTTCAACATAAGAATTGTATGAATGTAAGAATCAGTATTCCATTGGGCTGAACAACCTCCTGAAATACCATTTAAAAACTTTTAATTAGGTAGAATCTAATCAATTACATCATTTATGTTGAGCTAAATAACTGCTTTATGTATAGATTTTTTTACCCCTTTAATGCTTTTTGAATCAATGAGGACAAAATAGCAGAGAATTAAAAAAACAAAAATAGCAGAGAATTTAAAAAAAAAAAAAAAAGAGGGAGAAGACATGGTATTTGTCCCTCAATGGTAGAGTGTACATATTTTAAAGTATAAATTGTACTGTACAACTTTAATTTATATTAATGATAAGATCATCTTGAGCAAGATTAAAAGGTAAGACAGATGATTAAGACTTTTATTTAAGGCATATTTTATGTCTTTTTCTTAATGAGAAAGAATATATAACTGGCTTAGAATGGAAGGCAATACAAATCAATACATATCATATATCTAATGAAGGTCCCCGTTCAATTTTCTGTTATAAACTGAATCCTGATTTTAAAGGTCTGAGGTCACATGATCATTCAAAGTAACTAGAATGTGCAGGACATTTCCAAGTTCTGGCTAAATTTTGCTTCTGTTCTTACAGGTTAGACTTCTAGAACTAAATCTGTATGAGGGTATAATTTGGCAAGTTTTTCACAATTTCATAGAATCATAGAATGGTTTAGGTTGGAAGGGACCTTCAAGATCATCTAGTTCCACCCCCCCGCCACGCACAGAGACCCCTCCCACTAAACCAGGTTGCTCAGAGCCCTGTCCAGCCTGGCCTTGAACACTTCCAGAGATGGGACCTCCACAACTTCCCTGGGCAACCTGGGCCAGTGCCCCACTACCCTCAGAGTGAAAAATTTCTTCCTAATATCTGTTCTAAATCTCCCCTCTTTCAGTCTGAAGCCACTACCCCCTCATCCTATCACTACATGCCCTTGTAAAAAGTCCCTTCCCAGCTTTCTTGTAGGCTCCCTTCAGATACTGGGAGGGGCTCTAAGGTCTCCCCGGAGCCTTCTCTTCTCCAGGCTGAACAACCCCAACTCCCTCAGCCTGTCCTCACAGCAGAGGGGCTCCAGCCCTCTGGTCATCTTTGTGGCCCTCCTCTGGACCTGCTCCAACAGGTCCATGTCCTTCTTATGTTGGGAGCTCCAGAGCTGGACACAATATTTGAGGTGTGGTCTCAATTTAATTGATTTCTATGTGAAAAATAGGTCTGCACTTTATACGTGCACTGGAGGAGGAGAGCTTCAGATGGACCAAACCAGTGGATATTATAACATAAACTTATAAACCACGAAGATGCTGTCTTCTATGCCATTACCAGCGAATATTGCATTATCTAAAAATTTGATTCACAATCAAAATTATCACTTCCCCGAATTTACTTTAACACCAATTTTTTGCAAGGATTTCTGGATTCTGGTTGTAGGAAGTAAACTTCCTGTTTACTTTGTGCATTTGATACCTTTTAGTCATTAGTCTGTCTGAAAAATACACACATGCTTCAGACATCAGAGATACAAAAGTCTTTTCATTTATAGATGCAAGAATAATGCACAGGGAAACTAATGACATGTCTAAAGATGCCTGAGAAGCATTTCCCAGATTTCCTGAGCATCCTGTCACCAAAGTAAAATGGTTATTAAAAATACAAAATAGCCTAGGAGAAATCAACAGCTGCCTCTAGACCTGAACTTCAATCCATGGACCTGGGTCCGGGCAACCCCCGGTATCAGTACAGGCTGGGGGATGAAGGGATGGAGAGCAGCCCTGCCGAGAAGGACTTGGGGGTACTGCTGGATGGAAAGCTGGATATGAGCCAGCCATGTGCGCTCGCAGCCCAGAAAGCCGCCGGCATCCTGGGCTGCATCCCCAGCAGAGTGGCCAGCAGGGCGAGGGAGGGGATTCTGCCTCTCTGCTCTGCTCTGGGGAGACCCCCCTGCAGGGCTGCCTCTAGCTCTGGGCCCTCAGCACAGGAGAGCCATGGACCTGTTGGAGTGGGTCCAGAGGAGGCCATGGAGATGCCATGAAGATGCTGCGAGGGCTGGAGGCCCTCTGCTATGAGGACAGGCTGGGAGGGTTGGGGGTGTTCACCCTGGAGAAGAGAAGGCTCTGAGGAGACCTTAGAGCCCCTTCCAGTATTTAAAGGGGCTCCAGGAGAGCTGGGGAGGGACTCTTGATCAGGGAGTGGAGCAATAGGACGAGGGGAAATGGTTTTAAACTGCAAGAGGGGAGATTTAGACTATACGTAAGGAAGAAATGTTTTACTCTGAGGGTGGTGAAACACTGGCCCAGGTTGCCCTGAGAGGTGGTAGATGCCCCATCCCTGAAAACATTCCAGGTCAGGTTGGATGGGGCTCTGAGCAACCTAGTCTACTTGAAGATGTCCCTGCTCACGGCAGGGGGGTTGGACTGGATGTCCTTTAACACTCCCTTCCAATCCAAACTATTCTATAACTCTATAAAAGTTTGTAAGGACCTCCATTTTTGAAATGTGGTAAACGGCTCAATGTTTGCTTCAGCAAACACATCAGTTTGCCATGTGACACCTATCACAGGACTAAGATCCCAGAATCAGACCTTCCTCCACCTGAGCAGGAGGGAAAGCCTGATCTGAGGGACAGTGAGTGAATGTCAGCCCTACACAGGCACAGCAGCTTCCAGGACACTTCCCATCAGAAAGATGCCCTGAGGGAGTCTAGAATTCACTTCTTCCCCATAAATGATTGAAGAATTCAGTTATGCAATGAAAACTAACAGGAGATGCCCAATACTTGGGATTGTCCAGGCAGAGAAGCTGGGCAGGACATCGGGGGCTGCTCTCCAGGGAGGGCCGCCATTTTGCAGCCGGGCTGTCACCTCACCCGCAAGCACGGTCCCATGGCTGGAGGCGGGCAGGCAGGACACCCAGCGGGGCCTATGAGCATTGGGAAGGAGGTGAACGAGCCATGTCAGAGATCGGTGCAGAAAATCAAACTGCCCAAGGACAGGAGGAGATGCAGGCAGCCCTGAGGTGCCGCTGCGTCGAGGCGGGGGGGAAAGCCCCGGTTGGGCTGAAATGGCGTCCTGGGCCTGTGGGGCATGGAGCAGGCGCTGAGGGAGGCCGGCCTGTGCCAGGAGGGCCCGTTACTGCACTGAGGGGCCCGAGGCAGAAACTAATCCTACATCTATGTCTCTGATGGTCCTAATAGAGAATTCTCAAGAAGATAGCAGGTCAAAGCATTGTGGAGCCCGTTTGCTCAGCTGGCAGGATTTCTCCTTCAGGTATACGTCTTTTTGATTGTCAGTCAGACAATCCAGGTTTTGGGGTTTTTTTTTTTCATTTTTGTCACTCAAAGACCATTTGCTGAAATAGGGACTTACCTTACTTGCACAACAATCTTAATTATTTTGAGAGAAATTTTCATTAAAACTACATTTACGTATTTCCTTCAAAACAGACTTTTAACTGTGTAGAGTACTTATAGTTTATTCTAAATACAGTTTAACCAGCCTACCTTGAAATAGCTGTTTCCCCAAAAGATTTAAGACTGAAATATTTGGTCATGAAATGTCGCTCTGTGAAAATATTTACTGTCTTTTTTTTTACCAATAAACTGTCCTGGTTTGAGGTAAAACAGGACCAATTTTGTTC